>BQNB010208247.1:0-10421 GCA_026074375.1 Tanacetum coccineum
CCACATTGTTGATTTTTTAGACGTATCAACGAATAATCGATCCTTCATGTAATTCCTTTGCGAAACGATTATCTTCAAATTTTCCTTCTCTTTCTTTTTTGTTGCATTGTTTTCTCTTATTTTTGTAATCTAACTATATACGAAACTCGAAGTAGTTTCACCATCTTCACGATCATAATAATTCCGGATAATTCCTTCGATAATTTCTTCATTCTTCGGATGTACCATTAATTGCGATGGTATTAAAAATACATGAGTTTTGACTATAATATACATTCCTATTTGCGATGTGCAAATTTCCAACCGCACCAAAGATAGAAAATGACACAAGACTCAAGAAATATAAACTTTACACTTTTAGCAACTAGCAACTGTAAATTAAACTTAATCTAACAGGGTAGGTTAAGGTGTAGGGGTGTAACGAAACAAATAATTAATGAAATTCCTAAAGGATTGGCTCTACGGGTTGTTCTAAGTGGATTTTCACTCTAAAGGAGAGAGTGGAAAAAGGGTTTATACGGGAGGTTAACTAACCAGTGTAGTTAGTTAATAAACAACATGGATAGGCTTTTTGGGTGTAATCCTAAAAATTTACCAATTTAATCAAGTTACTCCAATTAAATCCATAATACTCATTATTGTGATCTCGAGTGATATACCAAGCCAAGTTCTAAAGTCTACTACATCACCGACACACTCATATTTTTGTGGAATTTGGGTAAACATTTGGAAACAGATAAGGCTAAATTCTCACAATATCTAACAAGGGTTATTGTGTGCGGGTTATGTATCAAGTAATTTCACAAAAGTATGCTTGAACTTTTTTTAAATTTGAGCATATATTAAGCATTTTAGTGTGAAATAGACAAGTATCATTCTAATTCTCATCCCCCCACTTGAGTTATACAACGTCCTCGTTGTATAGTTAAAACATTAAAAATACAAGAATTAAAAAGAATTAGAATGAGAAACTTCCCTGATATTTTTTGGTAGATTCTTCATGTAGGTTTGTTGAGCAAGATTATGTGTTGAACAGTCGTCTTGAAGTTTCAAGACTCCAACACTTTAAGATCTCCAGATTTGTAAATTCTCCACCAATATTCGTCGATATTTCTTTTATGAGGTCTTGTGTAAAATAGGAAAAATATGCATTCCTATCTTGGTATCGACGGTTTATTTAAACTAAACTAAACAAACTAAATATGGGTCAGTCTGGTGAATACGCCGTATCATGTGAATAAATATGCCGTATTACCAGAACTGACAATAATTTTTTAAAGTGCATAAAAAAGTAAAGACGGATAACGTCCAGACAATTAATACGCCATATGGTATGGAGCGGATATGCCGTATTGATGTCTGGGAAGACAGACTCGATAAAATTAAATAACATTCTGAGTTGTCTCCCGGGAAGCACTTTTGTTTATAGCAATGTCTTTAAGTTAGACTTGTCTTCAACTTCTCTTCTACTGAGCTCTAGTTACCATCCATCATACGAAAGATTTCCTGGTATAGTCGGCATGCATCTTCGCTTATTCTTGCCAAATCGTTGTATTCATCTTCTTTAATAGCAACATACTCTTCGTCTTGTCCGAATGAATACTTGATCATCTCAAAACTTCTTAAATTACACACTGGAAACTCATGAATTTCACATAACTCTTCTCTTTCCGCAACATCATGATTTATCTCATAGTTTGTATACATGTTCCATTGTCTCCTTTGTTCATATCGTGACTCATCATTATCTTCTTCTTCGATTAATCCTTCCATGATAGCCTTATTTCTTAAAGCTTCTTCTTTTAGTTCACTATCTTCCAAAGCTTCATACCATCCAAGGTCTTGGTAATGGTCTTCAAAAAATGTCAAAGAAAGGCCAGTCATCACAAAAAAGTCTAAACAAAGATAGGGTACAGTTTCATTAAGGCTCCTACTACATTGTTTAGCATTATACTTCAAATTTCACTTTCATTATTAAATTATGAAAAAACGTTTATGACATCACAATTTCACGGTACAAAGAATAGGGAAAAAATTAGCGTGTACATAAATTTAAAAACTATCATGCATGAAAACTTCAAAATGTATTCATAATCAATTATAAGGATCTTTCTTATCGTGGTCATAATCACTAGGATATCCAAAGATTTCACGTAACATTTCTAGCATCAACTTAGGCTCTAAATTCCCAATTACCTCACCTTCCTCAATGTTGGACATTACAATCAATTACGCTTGATTTTCCTAACCTCAAATTGTTCATTTAGATCAATTAGTTCAATGTAATTCCCATTCACAGGGTCATAAATATCTATTAATACACTAAAGAAGTCTCACCCATTAACCTAGCTTCTAAATCAAGTCTAATCTTTCCCTCAAACTTAACTGTAACCCTCTTAAATTAAACTACTAGCAGGTTTAAATCACTTTTGCAAATAATCCATTCTTCCCCGACCCTTAAAGTAATCATTTCCTTTTGTAAACATCAATCTAGCATAGGGGCGGTAGGCCAAAAAAAAGTCTTTCGAGTCAAAGGACTTTATATCTCTCAGGAGCATATCTATAATTAATAAAGTCAAATGGTGAAAAACAAATGTTACCAATACTACCTATTAACTTATCAGCTATTCCTTTTGGAGGTATTTTCACTGTCTCTGTTCCCCCTGCTTAAATCAACTGTACAACTTAGTGTGAGCTAAATCGCCTAATCCTAAGTTAGGTAGGTCAGGAGAGGAATAACACTAAAGCTAGCTCCTAAGATCAAGCAATGCTATTACAAAGCAAACATTTATAAATAAAGCAGGTAAATGAAACAACCCTGGGTCTTATCACTTTTTAGGGTATGGGAATAATCGAATATGTGAAGCTTCAGAGTAAGCTTCGAATATTGTGGTCGTTCATATGATATACTCTTTCCGCTTCACAGAACAAACTTATTCAATACAATTGAAAACGAAATCGCATTTGTCCTTAACATCGTACAAGAGTGTATCGGTTACTAGGCCAGTATATAAAGGTCGTATTGGGAGGATCCAATACGGTGTACGTGTACGAATCAACTTCCCAATAGTAGTCCGAGATTCGACTAGACTTGATCTCTCGGGGTTTTTTTAGTCGAGCTAGGTAGACTCCTAAATCCCTCTTTCCTGCAGTACCTTGGCTCATTTCTTTGCCCGATTTGAATTTCCAATGTTTTAATTGATGCTGCTGCCTTGGTTTCCTTAAGGCAGAATCCATTAAAGCTCGAACTCTTTGATCAAGTTTGGAGTTTTCCTCGTATCTTTTGCCGTATTCTCTCTATAAATTTGCTCAAGGTATACATTCCATTTGATTTCCTTGCGTTCTTGGTATGAAGGATTGCATTATCCCTATGGTTAGAACCCTGGAGCTGTTACTCTATATATCCCCCCAACTTGAAAAGGTCCGCCAAATTGCGTGTAGTAAGCTTCTTTAAGTATTTTTCCCAATCTTCAATTAGTATGGGCAATCTTTGGTGGTAATTGGGTCCTTTGGCATTGTTCGCGATCCTAACCTAGCAACATTTAAACTTTTTCTTTCAAACCCCTTCTTGAATCACTCGTCCTAGATTGTTCATATTTGTGCTTGTAAAACGGCTAAACCTATCAGAAGTTTTTAGTAGCTGTCCGGTTCTAGATGTTTCATTGTGGCCATTTTTGAGAGTAATGTCACCATTTCTTAGATGGCCGTTTTTGCGTTAGGCAGCCATCTTAGATGGTATGGCACCTCTTTTAATCTATATATTGTCGTGTAAGTACTATCCAAACCCATTGTAAACGAAAATCACCTCATGCATCTCTTCAAAGTAGTGTCGAAGGACTACTTATCATCAAGAGTTCTTTAAGTGCTCCCAAGAGCTTGATAAACGGGTTTATCTAGTTCTTAGTCTGAAAGTTGTTAATTCTCTCTATTTTCTTCACAATTCGACACATGTGGGACAATAATTGTTCAAAACTTAGTTTTAAGATCTCATCCAAATTTTGATCAGATTACCAGTTTTGGTTTCGTTTTCTTAGGCCAATCGACTATGCGGCTCCATTAAGGATATAGGGAATACCTCGGAAGTAACATTAGTTGATCTACAGTAATGTTTAAGGAACATGGAATAAGTACAACTGATTTTGAGAAGCTTTCTCAATGTGTTTCGTAGATCCGCATCTTCATGAGCCGGAACCGCTAATGTGTTTTCAACGAAGCTCTCTTAAGCAATAGGCCTTTCAAGTTCACTCAAATTGATCTTTGTTATAGATATTTTAGTCCTAGCAATCCCCCGAGTCCATTGTCAGTCTCGGGTCGTATTGCTCCTGTATATGCTCCATAGTTTCCGCCATTGTTTTGGCAACTTTCTTCCTCCGTGTATTCTTGGTCAGAAAGTAAATTGAAATCAAGGCGATCATCAATTTTTAAGACTTTATGTCTTGAAGTGTCTCCTAGATGATTCGAAAATTCGGAGCTTGTTGACATAGTGAAGAAAACTCTTGATTTAGGTGCTCGGGGAGTGGAGTAGGCCGAAGAGGAGCTTCGTAACCGAACCACTATAAATCCTTGTGTTGTGGTTTGATCTTTCCAACTCTTATCTTTTATTTGCTTCTACTTATTTATATTGTTCATATTGTGCAAGTTTTGAATTCACAAAAAAGTCGAATCTAAGTTTTTATAAACAAACATAAATATTAAATTAAAAAGCGATAAACTATTTAACCCCTCCTTCTAGTTTTCCACAAATACGCTTTATTGGACAAAAAGTTGGATATACCGTATCTGATGAAAGTAGATACGCCTTATCAAGTTATCGACCAGAACAGTGTATTAGCAAAACAATTTAATTAAACACACAATTATACAAGCAAAAAATTAAACTAACAAATATACAAAAATATATAGAATATACAAGAATATACACTAATCTAATTAACACTACTCCTAAGGGTTAGATCTAATGTAATGTTAAAAACCAAAATATCAAATAAAAATCAAGATTAATTCTCACTCCCCGGAGACGGTGCCAAAAACTTGATGTGTCGTTGTGTGGTGTATATTTTTATGATTCAAGTTTTAAATTTATATTTTGCCGACTAAACCAAAAACAACACTTTAACGGGCAGTGTACCCGATCGGTGGTAGTTTCGTGGTAAGTAGGGTGTCGAACACTTGAAGCGATGTTAAATCTATCAATTTATTAATATCTTGGTTGTCTAATCTATGTTAATTCTATTATATTCTAAACCTATGTCAGTCCTAATCCTAATTCTAACGGGTAAAAGGGGGGTTTTCAGCCTGAGAGACTGGCACGGTTTGGTTGGTGACTACAATCAATTCAAGACGCTTTAACCCACGCAAGCAAATTAACAGAAGATAAAAGAGCGGTCGAGCCAAATATAAGAAAACTGTATTAACCATTATTAATCCGATTAGAACGTTGGTTTGTTTATTAAGTGCAATGATTTCTTCTCTCGAGGTGGCATATCATTCTTAAGACTTAGGCATTACATCATCCTAAGACCTAGACACATTAATTTTGTCACAATTAAAGCATCCGCATAAAGCATCCTTATTTGTTGATTATAATCTATCTTAGGGATTAAAGCAATGGTGATCTTGTTAAACCCTAGCTCATAGAGACTTTACCCACTTACTGCTTAACGGAAATTTATACACTAGTAGTCCACTTGTCCAACTATCTAATGGAATCAGAATGTTATTTGTTGAATTATCTAGGTTCACCTGCTAGTCAACTTGTTTACTAAACCAAAGGCAATATCCGATTAACTTGTTAAGCCAGAAGCGTATCCTTAGCATGGATTTAGAAAGACAATATTTGTGATCATATGATTCTAGATGTATAATTCACTATATGGAGAGCTATCCCAGACTCTAAATTACTTGGTCTGTATCACTAGATCTAGTTGAATGATAGGTCGCATACAAATGCACGTAAACAAGTATAAATTGATAAACATAAACAAGTATTCAACGATAAATCAAGAAATCGAGATAAATACCAAACATTCAGATCTTCATAATAATGGCTAATACCCGAAGGTATTAGCCTTCAAACATCATAATAAATACAAAAACAATTATTTAGGTAAGGTAAATTAACCGAGTTAACGAATGATACAAAAAAACTAAACAATTACTAAAGTATATGGAATTACACGTTGTCTCCTATGGAATTGATAGCGTTGCTCGACCTCTTCTGCTCTTTTTCTCCTCTGAAAATCAACTTTTATGGTTTAGGTATCGAGAATATGATTCAGCACACTTAAAACTCGTTTTTGAGTTTTCTATTTATATTGTCTGGAAGTCGGTTCGATACGACGTATCCAATGGGTTGGATACGGCGTATTGGGGGTTTCTTGGAGTAGGGATCACGCTTGATATCTTCCAGAATCTTCACATACTATGTCTTCAATATGGCGTATTAGGGGTTTTTCGATACGGCGTATTGAGCTTGTTTCCTTCGTGGTCTTTGGTGAGTGCAGGTACGGATACGTGGTATCTTCCTTGATGGATACGGCGTATTGGTAGTCAGAATCATTAATCTTCAAAATATCTTCGTTTAAGCTCCAGAATGCGCACCTTTCGCTAATATTCACCAAGTACTCTATAATTACTGCAATTCTCAAATATAAACGATTAAGTAGTAATTCTTTGCAATAACTATACAAAATAGGTTAATAACATAAATGATGTTATAAAATAGACGTTATTTGATGTCATCGGTAAGATATTTGATTTTGGGGGATTGACTGGTCTTATGGCTAAGGGGTTGAGCGGTAGGATGCTGATTGAGCACAGGGATGCTCAGGGACAGGGTGTATTTACTAGCCGAGCTTGGAGGAGGCTATTTGAGATTAGAGGCCCGTTGGTACGCGAGCTCATTCTAGAGTTTTTTAGTACATTTAGGTTTGGAGAGGCAGTGCTTGATCTGGATATAGCTGGGGCTTTACAGTTTTAGTTAGGTAAAGTTAGGCGTCGTATGAGTTGGAGAGAGTTTATTTTGGGTATGGGCCTGCATACTGCTGAGGAGATTGAGTCGGTTGGATTCGGTGCATATTGGGTCGAGAGTGCGAGGCAGATCCCCGACAAGAGGGATCTGAGTGCTTATTGGAGAGAGATTTCATCTGCTGGAGATTTCTTTGGCACAACCCCGTCCTACACTTCTATCAGGGATCAATGTTTAGGCTGTGCCACAGGCTAATTGCATGCAGTATTGCTGGGAGAAGTCAGGCACCTGATAAGGTGATCGTGACTGATTTATTTTATCTGAGGGGGATGGATGATGGCTCTATCAACATCCCCTATCTGTTGGCTAGGTACTTGAGGTTGTTCGCTTCAGGGAGGAAGCAGGGGGCTATGATATCAGGTTGTTGCTTGTCTTGCGGAGCATTTTAGGATGCTTACAGAGGAGAGACTCCAAGGACTGACGATGATTGTTCGAGACCTCCCCGAGATTGATATGGCTGAGCTGGTAAGACTACAGATCTATGAGGAGCTTGATGACACTTAGGCTTGGGTAGCCCCAAGGCCAGAGAGGTAGCCTGATGCTGCGGCTGGCGCCTTTGACGACACTACAGATCTGTGAGGAGCTTGACGACACTACAGATCTGTGAGGAGCTTGATGACACTGAGGGTGCTCCCGATGTTGTTGAGGGTGGCCAGTCTATTCCGGCACCTGTACAGGCACCTCAACCACCACCAGCTGCTAGGACTATATCACAGAGGTTAGCCAGGCTCGAGGAGGATGTACATAGGATTCAAGTTAGCTTAGGGGAGCAGCGCGAGGTGGTGAACGTGATGGCCAAAGACTTCTCCATATTCACCGTATGGGCAGCCGGAGGCATATCACAGCTATTAGACTCTGCTGG
The DNA here is from genome assembly GCA_026074375.1 of Tanacetum coccineum. NCBI lineage: Eukaryota > Viridiplantae > Streptophyta > Magnoliopsida > Asterales > Asteraceae > Tanacetum > Tanacetum coccineum. The sequence continues at coordinate 7,890 of BQNB010208247.1, forward strand.
AGCTACCTGCATACGATATTCTGAGACCCATGTACCATATCAGAGACGTAGGGTTAGACAAAGGACCGACGGTGCCAGCACCGCCACAGCCTAGCAGGACGAGTAGCCAGACCCATGATCTCTCTACTCCTTATCTTTTTGTTTCTATCTTTTGTACATTTATTATTAATGTCATGATGTATTTAACTTTAAACAGGTTCCCATTTTTGTGTATATGTTATGATGTGATGTTTTGACTTGTTTATGCATGATAGAACAAGACTGACAGTAAGTTCAGCACCAAAGCTCGTTGGTAGATTACGGAACCTAGCACCCTATCCATATTAAGAGCGGAATTAAGAGAGAGAATGTTTACAAGTGTTAAGAAAGCTGGAAGAAAAAGTCTAACTTAAAGACTAGCTGAAAGAAAAGTGCTTCCCGGGAGACAACCCGGATTGTTATTTATTTTTATCGAGTCTGTCTTTCCAGGCATGAATACAGCGTATCCGCTCCATACCATACGGCATATTAAATGTCTGGACGTTATCAGTCATTTATTTTTATGCACTTTAAACATTATTTTTAGTTCTATCAATACAGCGTATTCATGTACATGATACGGCATATTCAATAGACTAACCCGTATTTAGATACTTATTATAGGTTTCTCAATATGGCGTATTCCAGTTTATGGATACGGCGTATTGGTCTCCTGTATAGTTTATTTAGTTTATTTAACTAACCGTAGATACCCGAGATAGGATTTTGCATGTTTTTCCTATATTTTGCACAGGACCTTGCTGCAAAGAAATCGACGAAGTTGGTGAAGTATTGATCATTTGGAATCCTATGTGTGATTGTAGTCATGATGGCATACAGACGCATTTACAACACACATCATTGCTCATAAACTCAACTTGGAGAATCTACCGAGTAAAATATCAGAGGAGTTTCTCATTCTAATTCTTTTAATTCACGTTTTTAATGTTTTATCTATACAATGAGGACATTGTATAATTCAAGTGGGAGATGGGAATTAGAATGAGTGGTGATTTGCACACTCTGCTTATTGATTTGCACACTCAAATTGTGTGTGTCTTGACATTTATACCCCTATATCATTTATTGGAGTGTGAACATATTAAGGGTATAATAGTCATGACACATATATTTTTGAGTGTATCAATCAAATTATGGAGTGTGCAAATCATCACCCAATTAGAATGTATACTTGTCCTATTTTTCACATTAAAATGCTTAAATTATGCTCAAATTAAAAAAAAATCAAGCATACTTTTGTGAAATTACTTGTTACATAACCTGCACACAATAACCCTTATTAGATATTGTGAGGATTTAACATTATCCGTTTCTAAATATTTACCCAAATTCCACAAAATATGAGTGTGCTGGTGATGTTGTAGACTTTAGAACTTGGCTTGGTATATCTATTCGAGACCACAATAATGAGTACTATGGATTTAGATGGAGTACCTTGTTTAAATTGGTAAATTTCTAGGATTACACCCAAAAAGCCTTTATATGTTGTTTTATTAACTAACTACACATGTTAGTTAAATCCCCGTATAAACCCTTTTGTTTACTCTCATCTTAAGAGTAAGATACCCCTAGAAAAACTTATAGAACCAATCCTTTAGGAATAACACCAACTTTTTGTTTCGTTACACCTTTACACCTTAGCCTACCCTGTTAGATTAAGTTCATTTATCAGTTGCTAGTTGCTTAAAGTGTAAAGTATATATTTCTAGAGTCTTGTGTCAATTTTCTATCTTTGGTACGGTTGGAAGAAATTTGCACATTGCAAATGGGAATGTATAAAGTAGTCAAAACTCATGTATTTTTACTACCATCACAATTATTGGTACGTTCGAAGAATGAAGAATTATCGAAGGAATTATCCGGAGTTATTATGATCGTGAAGATGGTGAAATTACACCGAGTTTCGTAGTTAGTATATGAAAAAAACAAAAAAATTAGAAAAATCGCATCAAAAAAAGGAGGAAAGTTTGGAGATAATCGTTTCGCAAAATCTTAAACCAAAGGAATTATATCAAGGATAGATTATTCGTTGATACGTCTTATAAATCAACGATGTAAAGTTTTGTATAAAATTGCAGATATCGCCACTTGTCTTGTAAAAGTATGTAAAGTATGGGTGATTGGGAAGTTGACCGTTACGGGAACGCAAACTTAGGTTGTTGTTTTTTATCAGTGATAAGACGTTTGTATATAGTTGTGTCTTTTTCATGGTAATGGTCGGGAAAAAGTTTCCAGCAACTTGTGCCTTATTTGTTTTGGACTTAGTCTATTTGTTTCGTAATTTTTATTTAACAACAATTAATTTCTTTTTCCTAATCATTAACCGTGGGTTTTACTCGAATAAGGATGTGATCGAATCATGCATGTCGATTTTGTCGTTACGGTCATGTATACGTAATTCAGCTGCCTTGTTAGTTTATTACTTTTGGTGAAAGTTAGAAGATCCATACCCTATATCATTCTTTATCCTAACCCTTGGTTAAACTCGAATGA
>BQNB010208250.1:0-10421 GCA_026074375.1 Tanacetum coccineum
ATGATCCGCATTAATTTCTGGTAAAACAATAGCTTCTCCGTACCCTTCCGTGGGTGCTCGGAGTAGCTCTTCCATTGTACGTTCCACCATTGGTGTAACGATAGTACGAAACTCGGGTTCGACTATGTTTGGAGCACGTCCTTTATTTCGACGTCTTGGAATGGTGACGTTTGAATTATTTGTAAAATTGGAATTTCTAGTGCGCATGCACTAAACAACAAATGAAAATGAGAAAAGAAATATATATTTTTTACTTTTTATATATAATTTTTTTTTTGATTTTCTTAAAAGTGTAACTTTCGAGGACGAAAGGTTCTCCAAATCACGATCAACAAACTTCAAACGAAGGAATCTTAATCAAAAATCCCCGGCAGCGGCGCCAAAAACTTGATGTAAATAATTTTATACACGTATAATTATATAAGTATAGAAAATTACCAAACTACCCTTGAGGACAAAGGAAGAAAGGAAAATTCTCACAATTATATATAATAATACGTATATTTACCGGTAAGTGATTACCGGGTCGTATTCCTCGAAGATTTATGAAATTGAGACAACGTTTGTTGTTTGGACAATGATTTGAATTGGTTCGAAGAAGATTTGTTTTCTAAAATCCAAAAAGTGAGCAATTTAAAGGACAATTAAACTTAACTTTAATAACGGGAAATTAAACTTTAACTAAAAAAGCAAAATGGGAACCCTAAATGGTGATTAAAAACCCTAAATTTCCAAAATTAAACCTAAAATGAAATTTTCACTTTTGATAGACTCTAATTGACTAAAAAGTAAGTTTAAAGAAAACTAGAACAAAAACGGAGTTGAATTGAGCTTAAAAATCTAGAAAAATTACAGAAAGTGTAAAATAAAGTGCAGGATTTAATAAAAATAAAACCTAGAAATGAGCGTAAATGAAAAGCTTAAATGAGCCGTTAAAAGAAAATTTTCTAAAAAAGAATTATATTTTTTTGATTATTTTTCTATTTTTTATGAATTTTTAAAGTTTTTAATAAAAATAAATGTTTAAAAATACTAAACTAATTATAAAAATTCTGAAAAAATTATAGAAAGTAGCTTGAACTAAGAGGAATCTAGGAAAAATAAGCTCGGGAACACAGCTTATCAAATAAGCTGCGAAATAAGCTAAAACAGCTTATTATACTAATATGCCTAAAACGTGTATAAAAGATAGATAATGCAAAAGTACTTAACGATGAAAGCATTGTAGCGGATGGTTGTTGCTGTGTGGGGGATATTAAAAAACACTTGGTGAGGGTGGTAGAGGTCCCGGGTTCGAGCCTTGCTCACCCGGGGCTTCCCACTTTCCTAAGTGTTTTAATTTTTTTCATTTTTTTTATAACTTTTTAAAACTCTTAAAAATAAGAAACTTTTGTAAAACAACCTTTTTTATAGACCTAAAATAAGCCCACAAATAAGCAGTTAAAGACATATTAAGCAAATCCTAATAAACCTATAAAATGCAACTATTTGGGCATTTTTACAGCAACAAATAGCTAACGGAGATGTTAAAGAGCTAAAACATATTAAAGCTAAAATCTAATAAGAACATAAGAAATAAAAATAAAATAAGCACAATAAATAAGATAGAATTTTTGGTGGGGGCAGAAAAAAACTAGAAAAAAGCTTAACAAAAAACACTTAAAATTTTACACTAGAAAAGCACATATTAAGCTCAAATAAGCAAATATGACAAAGTAAATGAGCTAAACTGGACTTATATCGTAACCTAAAAAGCTAACTAAACCTAATAAGCCATAACAATAAGCAGATAAGTTAAAATAAAGAAATAAGCTCTTTTAGTGTAAACTGTTAACCAAACAGCCCCTTAAGGCACCTTTGAGCTTATTTTTAAATAAGCTAAAGGATCCTTATCGACTTTTGGCTTATTACCCTAAAAAGTACACCTAAAATACTACTTAAAACAACTTTTTAAAACCATTTTGAAATTCAGGAGCTTAATGAAAAAGCTTGTTGAAAACAGCTTATACACTAAAAACACTTAGTTACTTTTGGTTTTAAAAGACAAAAAGCTTATTTTAAAGCTAAAAACAGATATGCTAATGTACTTATTTTTGAAAAATAATTTGAAATAGATTGACACTGACCCTAGACGTACTTGTAAACCAAAAATCAAATCTTAAAAGCTACTTATACCCTCTGATATTTGATGTTGAAAAAGGTTATTTGTCATTTAAAACTGCTGATGCAGTTTGCACTTATATGAACAAAACCTTAAAATCTTTGATGCAGACTTAAAGCACTACTTCTAATACTCATGAAACACACAACTAAGAGCAAATAGAATCATGTCAATTACTAGAATCAATTAAAACTAGGTTATGCAAATGAGGCTTAACAGACTTAGACTTTTCTTAATCTAACTTTTGAAAACTCAATTAACTCTAACCTAGCATATAAATCCATTATAAACAGACTTAGATGAAAGATTAAAATCAATATCTAAAAACCAAATGGCCACTAGCAGTACTAACTTGTAGTTAGTACTGCTATGCCAAACACCCCCTTATTTTTATCAAAATTCATTTGAGCTTATGAAATAAAGATCTAGTGAACAAGACTTAATTACCAGATAACAAACAACTATTAACAGACCTTATGAGCTTATACAAACAATCAAATTAAGCAAAATCACTAAGCTAACTTGTTATGCTTATATTTTTGGATTTTTTATTTGATTTATGGGACAATATGAAGAAAAACTATGGATCTAGATTATTTTAAAGCTAAAAACAGATAATTCAAAACTTAACTAATGAAAAGACATAATAAGCAATTATAAGCACCAATAAGCAAGAAAATAAGCAGATTCAAACTATGAAATTTAAGGACAGGAAAGATAAATGAGAACTTACAAATGCCTTAGCTAAACAAAGGCTTAATTTGCTCAAAGAGCTGTCAATAAGCTCTAGCTTATCACAAAGGGATATGCTAGTCAAGTACATTAAGCTTCTTTCCAGAGATAGCTTATCATACCAAGCAACCAAAAAATCCTTATTTAAGCATAGGTATTTAAGATGGATTTGATTGTTTAAGTTGGATTAATGATTAACTTGAGCTCAATTAAGCTTTAGAGACTTAGATGAGCTGAGTTTGAGCTTATTAGTGCTTTTGTAACAGTACAGCTTATTAAACCAGTTGAAATACATGTGTGCTTGTGAAAGAGTAAAGAGCAGAATAAGAAACTTGTATGTTTATAAAAACAGTGAATTACAATATGAGAATAGAAATTACATTAAGTAAATATTAAGCTAAAACATTTTGAAAGGAAATTACCAAAGCTAAATTTAATAAGCTGAAAATTCATCTAACTCACTTCCTGGTCCTGTGTGTGAAGAGCTCTCTATTTATAAGGTCTTGGTGAAGCTTCTAGGAGTCTAGCCCGCTCCTCTTATCCATGATCTTAGCCCTTAATCCTTTGATCTCATTTATGGTCTGTTGGATTTGATATGATGAGCACACGGATTGCCAACGTGGCATTCCGTGTGTCAGACCTTGTGTGTTTCTTTTGCACTAGATATAGTGTAAAAATCCAATCATTGGTGTGCTTCCTTTAAATGCCCATGTCCTCTTTTTGGGTGTCGACCAATGAGAGCCCTTTGTGTGACGTTTTCTCTTTTTTGCAAGTCTGACCCATTGTGTGCTTGAATGTTGAGTTCCACCTCATCAATTTGATTTTACCCTTTTATTTTGGTTGGGTTTTATCGTGAGAACGACGATTATGAAAAGTTTTATAAAACGGTATTTCCCGTTTTTTTTTACTTATACGTTTAAGAGAGTGTTTGACTGAGGAGGTTTGGGTCGTTGACCTGGGTTTTTTTATAAAAAGAAATAGGATTGGGCCGGGTGAGGTTTGGGCTTGGTTATAAGGGTTAAATTATAAATGGATAACGATCGTTATCTCTTATATTATAAAGAGATAACGGTGTTAGGGCTTTAGGGACTTTTGGTGAGATTTGTTTTAACATTAAGGACTGATTTGGTATTTTTAGGGTTTTGTCTTTTTGTGGTTGACCAAAGGTTGGGACCAAGAGTGACTTTATTTTGACATTTGATCTTTCTGTAAATAATTCTCCTGGCTCTGTGCACTCTTTTCATTCTGGAGTCCGTGTTTGTCCGGGTTTTGACTGTTTTCTTTTGTTATTTGTAATATACACGTTTTCCTACAACTATCACATAAGACAAAAATGCAATATACAAGCATTTTATGCACAATTTTATCTTTTTAGGGACATTTTTGATATAGAAAAGATATGTGATTTCTCACATATCAACACTCTTATAAATTGTGGTGATTTCTTAAACCACTTCACATACCAATTATGGACAAGTCAAAGACAATTGCAGGAAATGAAGAAGTTGTATCAGAAGAGTTCGTTTTTTGAATAAGGGGATATGACTTAAAAAATGGCAAGTTTAGGTCAGAAGCCGATCATTATAGTCATGGTAGTGAGTCACCATGATCACATTGTTCACTCAACGAACACTGCTCCCACACCCGCACTTGTTGGTGTGGCAATGGCACCATCAGCCATGTTACAAGGTTTTGACGGACATGGAATACGTGCTCCAGCTCCCGCTCCAACATCAGGCGTTGCGTCTATTGGTCTTGAGGCTTCTCTCAGATTGAATATTGGTTTGGGTTTGATCTGGCTTTAAAGTTTATGGTAGTATGTCATTTCATTCTTTATTTTTTAAGGTTTAATGGTAGTCAAAGTTTCTATCAAAATTCCTTATTGTCATTTTTAGGTGTTTCAGTATGGTTTAAAAGTCTAATGGAGACCGGAGGATGTATGAACATAGGGGTTACTCTAAAAAGAAGAAGGGCAAAGAGCAAGACCACGACCACCACCACAACAACGAGATCGAGTATGAAAGTGAGCATGAGCTCGAGGACGAAGACGAGTATGAGATCGAGGAGGAAAATGAATTTGAGCTCGAGAACGAAAATCCAACCATTGCAAGTTGAGTATGAACCTAACAAAATAGATTAACATTTTAATGTTCTAATACAATAGACTCGATGCACATAGTATTGATGATCGCATGGAGTTAAAGTGATTTGTTGTATGTATTTGTGTTTTTATGTCGGTGATCATGTAAAGAAAAGATATATTGTTTGCATGGTGTCAATTTTAAGAAGACAACTGAAAGTATTTACATGGTGTTTAGAAGGGAGTTTTGAAAATTACTCTGGATATTAAATGATTAACCAACAAGATAATCTTGCAGAAAATATATGTTTTGAAGTTGTGACAATCAAATGAAGAAATTTGTCTGTAGTATATTCTCATGATAGTCAAGAAATAAATAGATTAAAAAGAAAAGACCCTTTATGACATAGAATAAAAAGACTCAATAACTATAAATGTAATTAAGTAGACCTTATCAATAAGCAAATTTCATATTTTTATCACCAAAATAAGCCAAGGCATCTTACGGGTTTATGTAACGGCAAAATGTAGTTGAAAGAAAACTTAAATAGGCGACATGATTTGGAGGTTAAATTGTGGGTTTGGAACAAACATTGAGAAAGAAGATTGGCTCAATTAATTAGTGTGTTAATTTAATAGTTCGATTTTTCACAAAACCAAGCCCGATGCAACGCACGAGTGTATTCCTTCAGCCTTTTCCGTTGTTATACATATTTTATCAATTTAACTTAAAAACGTTGTTTATTCTGTGTGCACTTTTAAAGAAGTTTCAATCACTTTCAAATTTAGAACTTGCCGTCGTTTTTAGATATCTTAAATTTGTAACTCACTTACTATAACAGGTACCCGTATCAGTCCATAATGTGTCTTAATTATTTATTACTGTTTACGTACAATTATGTTCTCGTAACATTCTAAACATATTTTTGTGTGAGAAGAAATCATCAGTAGTTAGTAGAAATTGATGTTCATGGTTCATTCGAGTTAAATACAACATTAGAAGAGAATAAATGGAAGCAGAAATAAGCATCCATCCTAGCTAGAAAGGGTGCTTCAATGCCAATACTACCGATAAGTTAGGGCTTGAGAGTCTCACACTCTCACAAGAGGTTTTGAGTTCGAATATCGTAAATTGAGTTTCCAAAGACCACCAACTCAAGTTATAAATCCAGAATCAATCGATCATTAGTGATCGATTTACCGGACTCAATGGGTGTTACAAAGTAATCCGTATCCAAAGTTTATCGTCACCAGGGTTGAGTGGGCTTCCCTCGTAAAAAATGTAAAGAAGAGTTATATATACTCTCTGCTATCTGACCTTTGCACACAATATATGCATGTCTCAAGTGTCGTGTTATCCATGCACATGCATTGCCGGCAATTTTTCTATGATCGTACTTCTCAAATTATAACAACGCTTATATTTTTTGACACTAAAAGTCGCTGACCGTGTATCTTGTTTATAGTACCACAATGAATAAAAGGTGTAGTTTATTTTTGTAAGGTTGTTTAAAATATGTCGTTATTATCTTTATTTAGTTATCTTTATAAGTCGCGCGGTTTTAAGTTTTAACCATCATCAAATCAAATGGCCTAATCGTAAATTAATCTTATTTCCTCACAAGAGAATAACAGATTAAGCCTCGCTAGATGTGTAAATTTTGAGTGATTAGGGAAGGGTCGAAAGCAGTATCGGAATTAATTCGGTGAAACCGTGTATATCAGATTAAAAAAGACTCCTATTTTATCGGATAACCTAAACAGAGAAAATTTGTTATGTTTACGTACTCTGCGTGGGAGGGTTGTAAAACTTCGGTGTTGCAACCCGTCGCATCAGTGATAGTGCAGCTACATTGGCAAAGACTTATAGCCAAATGTAGAATGGGAAGTTTAGACACTTAGGTGTCACACATAACATGATTCGTGAACTTATCATGAATGAGGTGGTTTCTATAGAGTTTGTGAGGTCTTAGCAAAATCTAGCTGATCACTTGACGAAAGGGTCTGGCTAGGGACTTGGTTTTAAAGTCGGCTAAAAGGATAGGTTTAAAGTCCATCATAGCCACTGAAGGTTAAGACACCCAATTCCCTCATGAGAAAACTTGGGAGCTGAATTCAGTGTGGAAAGCTTAATGATTATGGAACCGGAGCACATGTATCTACATAGGATCCCAAGGATGTGCTCGAATATGATGAAAGTTCAGGCTGAAGGTTTTTCTTAATTGATCAAATATTTAAAAAGTGCAAAGCAGATGCATGAATAAAAAGGGAACTACCTATGTGAATGTGAAGTTTAGCCGCTTTAGATAGCTTTGGGCTTTTGGCTTTAGAAACATTCATGAATTGGATACGCACACATGGCTTATATAAACATGTTTGCTTGAATGTAGCGAAACATGTTTTCTGAGCGAAACATATTTTTTTCATTCCAAGCGAAACATGTAAGTCAGTTCTAAGCGAAACATGCTAGGTCCATCTAAGCGAAACATGTAATTCTTGTCTGAGTGATACATGTTTAAGCAAAACATGTACAAGTATATGTTCCAAGCGAAATATGACATAATTACGAAAAGAAACTCTGTCCAAATTTTGAAAATTTGTGTATTTCTTGTTTAATTTGTCATATTTCATATCTTGCCATATATGTACTCGTATTATGTATTATCTGCTCTCTGATTGAATATGTGTCCTAAGCTTCCTTGGAAATTTCTTGTTGACTTTCTCAGTTGACTTTGACTAATGACTTTAGTTGACTTGTTCATAAAGTGTAGTAATTCTCTCACATTTGTATGAAACCTAATCATATATCAATCATTTCATCAAGGATAACCAAGCTAATCAGTAAAATATATATGTTGTGTATATAAACTGTATTGGTTAATTCTTAAGCAGAATCATGAATCCTCAAGAAACACAACAAGTTGCTGCACGTGATGAAAAATGCTTCAAGGCTTTTACTATCTCTACAGATGTCCCAGAAATCTTTATGCAGCAGTTCTGGTATTCTATCAAGTAGGTTCAAGGCATGGATTCTTATGAATTCCTCTTAGCCAACAAGAAGTGTGTAGTCAATGCTCATGTCTTTAGGATGATTCTTAATATCTGTCTAAGATGTTTGTGGATCACATGCATCAGCCATGGAGAACTCTGGCAGTTATAATCAACAAGTGTCTCTCTGGAAAGACAACAAGCAATGACAAACTATGTAAGTCCATAATTGACATACTATGGGCATTTTCTACAGAGAGAATGTTGACTATCTAGAGTTGATTTGGGAAGATGTTTCTTACCAGATTGATCACAGGAATGAGAAGAGATCAAGACGTGAAAACATGCCATTTCCTGATTCACAAAGGTCATCATCAATCACTTCCTCAAGCAACACAATTCTCTCTAACCTCAAGTTTCAACACTATCATACAATCAAAGATGATGGTATTGTATGTAGATTAAAGTTTGTCAGAATAAGTAAAGATTATCAAGAATATAGACTTTCCATTCCTGAGACTATGCTGACAGACGCAATCAAACAATCTGAATCCTATCAAATGTTCATCAAGTATTCTACTGGTCAGATTCCACCCAAGAAGAGCAGAGGCAAAGGTTCACAAAAAAAGAAGGCTGCTGATGACTCTCAGGAAACCGTTGATGTATCTGAAGAGTTTGAACCTAAACCTGAATCAGTTAAGAGAAAAACTTCTAGTAAGAGAAGAGTCAAGAAGAAAGTCACACTGTCTGCTGATGACAACATTATCTCTGGAGGATTCCTGACAATGCTTTGGAGTTAGGCAAGTTTATCAGCCAAACTAAAGCTGTTTTTCTTTACGACTTCTAAGAAAATGTGAGCTTAGGACTCGGTCTCCGAAGAAAGGAAAATGTTCATTTATGTACATTTATCCTAAACAACGGGAAGTTCGTCTCTTCTCGGTCTTGAGCAATGTCATATAAACATTCAAAGTTTTGAATGCTCAAGAGAAGCACTAAGGAAATGATAATTAATACGATACATATAACATCATTTTCCTATTGAGCACAATTTTTCAAGATATTTTCAAAAAAAAATTTCAAATTCTTTCAAAATTGTGTGCTCAACAAACTCTCACTCCAAGTTTTCACTCTAATCTTTTATTGAGGGGGAGTATAATAATAAGTTTCATTCTGCATGCACTTTTGTTCTCCCAATACTTAGTTAGACTCATGTGAATTACCGGACATTAACTTGTTTTTTAATTCACTAATTGTCAAAAATTGTCACCACATATGCAATTTTTGAGGGAGAGAATAGTGATTAAAATGTGATCAATACGGATTAATAACGGATATGATCTTCAATCTTGTTGATAGAATAATGCCTAAAAACGTTATTAATATTTTTCGACCTCTATACGTTTTGATAATCACAAAAGGTAAAAACGATTAATGAAAAAAATTATTCGTAAACAAGTAATTAGTAGTAAATTTTCATTTTGAAAATTTAATCACTTAAGGGTATGAATAAATAAATGCTTAATGCATTTTATGATCAAAGGAATTTTTATTCAACCTCATATTTCTTATAAAAATGTCACAAACATTTTTATAACTTTTTACAAAATATTTTTAGATTTAAAAAATTCAAATTTTCTATCTAAAACGGCTAGAAATGTTCCAGAAAACACCTCATCCAGAAAAGACAAAAAAGAGAGCGTCAGGGCTGGGCGGCCCCCTTCATTATAAGGGCGGTCCCCTTAAGTATTAAGGGGACCGGCACACTAATTAAGGGGACCGCCTAGACAAAAAGGCAATTCAGTTTGCCTATAAATACTGAACTATTCCCCACTGATTTTCTAACCTTTTACACACACTTTTTTTCTGTTCTAAATCAGTTTATACTCTCCTACAATCCTTTGATCATTTAATCATAAAGCTTTGTTTCCAAGTGATCCAAGCTTAATTTCTCAAGTGCAAGAGAATAATACTTCTTATCATCAAGTCAAGAAGTGTTATAATTTAGTTGGTGTTGTTGTGAAGTTGTGTTAGATCTTGTAAATCATTTGTGTATATTGTGAAGGTGTGTATTGTAGTTGTGTATAATAGTTAGATTGTGGTGATCATTGAAAGTATAGTTAGATCGTAGTGATCATAGTAAGTAGTGTTAGATTGGTGTATTCGTAGTAGTGTCTTGGTTGTGAAGAGAAGAGAAGTTGTGAAGTAAAGATAAGTTGTGAAGCAAAGAGAAGGCGTGACGTAAAGAAAAGTTATGAGGTGTTGTAAAGTGGTGTGATTAGCATACAAGAGTTATGATAGATTGCTTCTAGCTAGGATTATAACTCAACATTTCACTTAGTGTCGGAAATTGGTTTAAGCAAAGTTGTGTACAATTTTCTCGGCCTAAAGGGAGTTTGTTGACATAGTGAAGAGAACTCTCGAGTTTGGTGTTCGAGGAGTGGAGTAGGGCGAAGAGGTGTT
>BQNB010208255.1:0-10420 GCA_026074375.1 Tanacetum coccineum
GAGATAAAGCAAAAAAATTCCTTGTAAGAAGGTGATATATTTATAATAGATGGATATTACATTGCATCTAATTTAATAGAGAGAAAATTATATTGATGAAATTACGGGTTGTTATAGTCTCCCAACCTTATAGAAATCTTGTCCCGAGATTTAGTCGAATGATAGAGTATAAAACTTCAGAGATTCATTCATAGGAGGGTAATATTGACAATGATTTCATGAAGTAAGGGATTTGTTCGTACAAACAGTTTACAGATTGAAAGAATGTTGTTCGTACAAATGATGTATACTTAAGCCTACTCATTTATAATTTCTCACTTACAAAAAGAAGCGTCCCGATCCTTGTAACTAAGAAATTATAAATTCATAGTTCGGTAATTTATAATTTCCTTATTCAAATGAAGAAGCATCCTAAATTATTTCAATAAGACGATTATAAACCATCCTACCTAAACATGATATCAAAATGGTAATATGTAGAAAATGATATGATTTTTCAAAATCATAAGAAGCAACGGGAAGAATAATGAGACATTAATTGCACAGATGCCCATATTATCAGTCGAGAATCTTTGTTGTTGCATAAGTGTTTCAAAGGTATGAGGCGAGTATTTAAAGTTGAATATAATAAAACTAATGGGATTGATAAACGATGTCAAGTTTTGATATTATCAGACATCAAGGTGTAACAGAATTTCCATTTTATTATTTCATTAATAATTTTATCTTACATATCTTACATCATCAAAACTTTACAAGTGTTGACACTTATGCTACGTGTCTCGTGGTAGGATTCTAGATAAAAGTAATAAATGACAAGGATAGTAGCTTGGTGTTTGGGGTTTTTAAACTTATGAAGTGGGTTTCAGAAGGTCCTTTATATATAACTGGTGGCGAACTTGAATATCCTCGAGAGTTGTTTCTAGGTTAGAAATCCTAAAGCGAGCAAAAGCAATCTTGTCTCTTAGTAAGTAGGCTCCCCTGTGGCCCTGTTGTTTGCTTTTGAGCATTGATTTGCATAATGCCCTTTCTCTCCACAGGCATTACAAGTTATGGATACTGGTTGTAGGTTGTTTCTAGTGGCTGGTCCTTTGTTTTTGCAGTTCCTGGTCAGATGACCTACCTTGTTGCAAGTCTGACACCTGACAGTGCAAGGTCCTATGTGATGTAGGGTGCATCTTTTACACAAGGGACGGTTTCCAGTATACCCATTGTTGGCAGTATAAGCCCTGAAGGTTTCTTGCCTCCTATTCTGCTGTTGGTGGTGATCATTGTTACGGTTGTTATTGTTGCGGTTATCTTGGTAGTTGTTGTTGTTGCGATTGTTGGAGTGGTTATTGTTGTTGCGATCATTGGGGTAGTTGTTGTTGTCGGTGGTGTTTCTTTCATCATCAAACTTTCGTTTGTGATCATTGGTTCCTTGCTCAGAATTGTGTTTTGTTACCTGATCCATTAACCTCTGGGTTATGGTAATGGCTTCCTCCAAAGTTTGAGGCTTTGAGGCGGTAACATTTCCTTCAATACTTCTGGGTAATCCTCCGATGAAAGCTTCCAGGAGTTTCTCGGTGTTTGGTACCATGTTTGGGCATAAGACTGCTAATTCTTGGAATCTTCTAATGTAAGTTTTAAGATCATTTCCTTTTACAGTCAGATTGTAAAGTTCATCTTCCATTTTTCTGACTTCAGTTCGAGGACAATACTTGTTTGTTAAGAGCCTTCTCAACTCAGTCCAAGTGATCCTATTGGCTCGATCTATTCCAATAGGTTGGGCGTATGCATTCCACCAGGATAAGGCGTCATCAGTCAGGGTACCAGTAGCAAATGTCACTTTGTTTTCCTCGGCACACTTGCTATGAGAAAATACTGACTCAGTCCGTTCAAACCAGCGGATGAGGTCAACTGATCCTTTCGTACCATTGAAGTAGAAAGGTTGACAGCTTATGAACTCTTTATAGCTTCCCGTTTTTGCTACAGGAGTTCCAGTAGGTCAGTGATTTACTATTAGGATTACTAGCACTTGCCATTGTTGCAGTTTGTGCTTCCAGAGCTGTGGCAATGCCATTAGCAATCAGTTGCTGGATGGCAGCCAAAGTTATGGCTGGTGTTTTAGATATTGATGTCCTTTTGGGAGGTATTCTATCAACATAACACGTGATAAGAATGACATCACAAGTTTTGAAAGGTAATACTTAAAAATGTGATGCTTAAAGAGTAATGCTTATTTTTAAATTTTAAGCACTTATAAGCATCTAGAGGTTATGGTATGATTCATAATGATGAAGACGGAGATAATGATGCATATGATGATGACAGAGATGATGATGAAAGAGAGATGAGTTGGTATTTATGAAACAATAAGGTAACGGGATTTCCTTTGTATTAAGAACAACTTGTCTTAATATTGTACATAGTCAAGATTTGGCAAGTGTTTTTATTTATACCACACATCCCGTGGCTAGGATATAGTTATAACTAGTCTAATAGGTTGCTGATTTTGAGCTTGTAGATGGCATTCTAAAGTTTTCCTGATTGTTTGCTGACGGAGCTTGGATTTCCTCAATGATTTGTTCGAGGATCGGAAATTCTAAAGTGAGCAAAAACAATCTTATCCCTTTGCCCTAATTGCTTCCTTTGAAGTTTGATAATCTGAGAACGGACTCTCTTAAGTTCGGTCTTTAGTTCGTTACTATTTCTTTGTATGATCATTCTATTAATATGTCCTTCTTCTATTTTCTCAATGTGGTTTTTAAAACAGGAGTTCTTTCTAAGTAATTCAATATATCTTCGAATTTGGTCCTCATGATGCTTCAGTGCATCTTAATTGAACTTTTTCTATCTATATATCGAGGTGGGGTAGGAGTTATAAACGTGAGGAAGATGGTGTACCAAATACAGGTTTGATTCCGAGATGAATTAGATAACGTAGTTGAGGAAGAAGATAGGGGATGGATTTGCTTCTTAGGTGGTAATAATTCTTCAGGAACAAAGAAATATCGGGGATCAAACAGTGGTGATGGTGGTAACACTGGAGATGGAGTTAAAATAGTCTGTGGAGTAGTAGGAGCTGGTGATGAAATAGGTGATTGTACGTCCTTCAAATAAGGATTATTATAGAAAGGTAAGAATACTGGTGGGATCATGTTATCTTTAGAGTTTTCCGAAGAGTTAAAAGAAGTGCTTCCCGATGAAGCTGGGAAATAATCCGATGAGACCGAAGTATAGTTAAGAATATTCATAGAGGAAAAAGTATCCTTAATATCGGAAGTAGAGTGGTTGGGAGAAGACATCGTTCTGTTAACAACCCAGTTGTAAATAACATAAGTTATTTATATGATAATATAGTAGTTATGTATCTTTACATACTGTTCCAGGAATGCAGTGGCACGGAGGACTTTGATGGCTAGAAAAAGAAATATGGTTATAGTTAAGGTTTTAACCTTGTTCTCTAAAAACATGGCTCTGATACCAATCTGTAACACCCCCATTTTTACATATAGCAGTGGAAGCTAATCTGGGGTATTACTTCATAGTACAACAGTCATAATCATAGAAAACGACTCAAAAAAGACGTTGTTCAAAAGATTCGTTATCATTCATTTAAAATCAGAGTTTTACAAAGACAGGTCCTAAAATCTAGTTACATACAATGTGAATGATAACAAGTTTTTAAGCCATCTTAAGGTCTATGCCATTCCCATGCATAAGTTGGCTCCAATTACCTCGAGATAAAACATGCTAAAAATTAGCACAATGGTTGAGTGAAATTCCATAGGTTTGAAATGTAATAGTAGAATACAAGTCATAATAAGTATTGTTAATAAAAGCAGAGTGTTATAGTAATGCGTATTAGTGTGTATTGGGTTACGTTGTTATACACCCGTTATTTGTAATAACTGCAACGAATATAATTATCGTGGAAAAAAATGGTATTGCATTTATAATGTAATATTGCGTTTTGTTTCGTATAAGTCTGACACACAAACCGGCGTTGTGTATATTAATATAAACCAAATTGATGTGGTTATATATATATATATAATATTTATATATATATATATATATTATATAAATTATATATAATGGCCCCCGGTGTAGGTAATTGCCATATACTTATGAAATTCAAATATATTGTGTTTGGTTACCTATCCGGCTAACACAAACAGGATTCGTCAATCCCGATAGATATAACACCCCGTGTTTTCAAGTCATTGACTACGTCGATAAATATACTATTTATTTTTAGTGTCGTACGTGTTTGCTTGTAATTTCATGTATTAAGTAAAATCGCTTAAGCTAAAAAATTTCGTTCAACGTAAACGGGCACCAAACAATTAAGCGTTTACATCAATCAAGCATTAAATAATTATTTTGAGAATAATTATGGTCTTTCTTCATTTTATTTTTATCGAATACGTAAAGTGTATACGTTTCGCGATAAAATAAGTTTAGGCATACCCGGAATCACGTTAATTAATCTACGCTTTAATAAATACCCACGAGTGTACCCAATACCCAAAGTTTTATTAAATTTACCCAAGTTAATATTACTTTACACTTTGTACATTAAAGAAATAAATACAATAATAAATACTTGGCAAGTAAAACATCTTTTATTAAAATCTACAAGTTGTAACTTTCCTATATTTTACTAAATATTATGTTAGATAGCAAAAGACTTCTAGAAGCCTTTTCCCCTCCCCATCCCACGGCAACAACAACAACAATAAGAGTCATAGAGCATAATTTTCATACAACTTGGCTTGTACATCTCTTAACTCATTAAAACTAGCCATAACTTGTCCCAATTTGACCATAGTCTTCCTTAAGACCCTCCTTATGTCTTAAAGACCACTATTGCATTCTTTTTGGACCAAAAAATATCTCTTATATGTGAGTATTCAAGGAGAGAAGCATTAGATAGGGAAAACACTTAACTAAAATCAAACAAAACTCCTCTTCCTTTGGCTCTCATTATATGCCACAACACAAACATACTCCATTTAAAGCAATCCACTCCTTGTTTTCATAAGAGCATACACACATACCCCATCATTCTAAGCATAACTAAGATGTTCAAGCATTGGTTAACCATTTTCAAGTATTTATCAAGAAAAGGAAAGCTAGGGTTTCATTTGGAAAACAAGGGTTTTCTTGGTTGCAAGCTTTGGTTTTTAATCTAAACAAGGGTTTAGATTGTGTTGGCTATCATCATCATTCATCATAAGGTCATCTAGAACTCATTTATGTTCTTACATTTATCATTATATGCATATGTTGTTCTTTATAGCAAGAATCACCATTTAGGATTTTTAAACATGTATAAAGAGTTTTTACTTGTGATAATTATTTTGTACACTTTTACATATGTTGTGATATTTATAATATCGTGTTAAAATGAAAATCTATAAGTGTTATACCATGTCGGTTAAGTGTAAAAATGATTTGTACCAAAATTAGGTTTATAAAGTCTACTTAATATGTTACAAGTAAAAGTAATGCAAATGACATGTTAATTTTGTTTATGGACTTTTGGTGATGTTATATGAACACTAAAATAAGGTTATATTGGAAGTATAACACTTGTACACTCATGGTTTATGTGTAAAAATGGTTATGTATAAAACTAGTGATTAAAGGTTACATAAGAAAGTTATGGTTTAAAAGAGTTATTTGGACTTGTATATCATGGAATTTTGGCAAGAGATGGGACTTGACTTTATGATTGTAAGACAATATTATATATATATAGTATAAAAGACTTTGGTTAAAATTACAAAGTTGAAAGTTATAGAAACAAAGTTTACATATGGAATCAAGAAAGACATCCTAACTTTCTGTTTTAATTCAACATACAACCTGTCCATTTTATATTTTTATAAAATAGTACGTCTCATGACGATTCCAAAAAGCTAAGAAACTTGAAAAAACGTGTGAATTAACGAAAAAAAGACTACGGTTAAAAACAAGTTATTCGATAATAAACGGATTTATAAAAGAATTTTTATAAAACAATTTATAAAAATTATATAAAACAGCAAGTTTAGTATTTTTAACAGATTACACATATTTTTAGGATTCCAAAATGATAAGAAACGTAATTTTTCAATCAATAACGAAGAAGTTATGAATTACGCGAGTTTACGACAATAAATACTTTTTATAAAATTATTTTTATAAAAGTTACTATTCATGACAGAAACTTTTATTTTTGTAAACCTCATAAATCAATAGAACTTTCTCAATTACAAGAACAGCTCTGAAATCTCGAATCGCATCTCAAACGGAACTAGATAATGACGAAGAAATAGACGACGTTTACGGGTATTTACGCGGATAATCAAAAACCATATAAATAAACTTTGATCTGGTCTTAGTGAACAGTTACATGTGTTACTGTTCTTAGTTAGGTCTCAAATTGAAAATATCAAATTTGATGCCTCGGCTTAATACGAAACTGTGAGCGCAAGAAACACTTCAAACGGACTTCAAAACGCGAAGTTTACTGCAGTTATACTACAGGTAATATGAAACGATTTAAACTTGTTAAACATAATTTTACCAAAACAATTAGATGGTGATGTAGCTATATAAAATGATATATAGGTGTATGTGAGTTACATCAATGATATTAGTTATGTTTTACGGACCTTAGATCGCTTGAAATAAGGTAGTGTCATCTAACGATTTGCGTGACGCGGATTATCTGTGATATTTGCGTTATCAGATAACTTAAGGTTGAGTTATAGCCCACGGTTGTTTACAGATGATTTTGGTTTGACACAGTAGTTTTGGGCGTGGAAACATGCATGTTTTATAACTGGACACAAGTCTCGTTGAGTTTTATATATGATTAGTGTTGCCTAACGTAAGCGAATAAACCCATAGTATGAGCGCTCATTATCATGATGCTATTGGTCAGGAGAACTGGATTATGATGCGCGAATGTGATTAATGATGTCCTATCGCAGGATTGACACCCCCGTTCGGGTGATTAGCTATCCACTAGGGAAAATGAAAACGTATACCATGTTCGAACATAGGATGTTGCGGTTAGAACTCATCACGGGGCAATGTAGTCCATTTATATGGTATTCATTTATGTACGGTGAATATCAGTGTCATGAGACTTGTTGCGCTACAGAAATTACCATTTATTTGATGTTCTGTCATCTGAGCGGAGAGTTATCATACACTTGGGAGTAATATCTGTGGTACCTACAATATATGTGATTTATCTCGTAAACCTATGAATTCCCAACAGTTATTGTTGACTGTTTTAAGTTGCGCAATGTGTTTCAGGAGTCTGTGTAGAAGCATCAAGGTGCCAAGGAATCATTGTGGTGATTTTGAGTTTGCGAGATGTTCCTATGCTTAAGGATATGGTTGCCATTATGTGTTGGGGAAAGAGTCATGTGTTGCGCGCTCTCACAGTATCTTTGTTAATAATAAAACAATGAACAAGTTAAGATTCGGGCTATGTTTGTATCGAAACATTTTGAGACTTTATTAAATTCTAAAAGATCTTGTATCAGTTTCGTAAATGACTTTGTTGGTCGTTCTCTATTTACATTCTTGTGTTAATTGATCTGAGAAAATGATAACGCCCGGACCGTATTGAACCTAGTTTTCAGAGACCTATGCGAGAATTGTCATTACAAATGGGGTTTTACACCGGGGGACATACTTATGTGCTTATATTCATGCATTACCTACTTGTTGCATTAGTGGTTGGACTATGATGCATTCATATATTGATATACATGTTATGATAAAATGGTATGTACTATAAGAGTCTTTATTAAATACTTGAATATAAGCTATTTTGGAATTTTCAGATTCAGTTCATTGTCAGATTCGGATGATCAGGAATTAAATACACGGAGGTTTCTAGCCATTTGTGAGGGTTTATCTGACATTGGGATCACTAGGGAGCCGATGTTCACGAGTACCTGTGAGCTGCCTTGGGTGGGATGCCATAGGACCCATACGTGGAGGCCGCTCTTCAGGCCCCACCCTCTCCAGATTACGTGCCTGGCCCTGAGGAGCCAGAGCAGGCACCACCTTCGCCAGATTATGTTCCAGGCCCAAAGCATGCTGATGATGAGATTGTTGCTGAGGTTCAGCCATATGCTGAGGATGCCTCACCCACTTCTCAGTCACCTGACTATGTCCCGGCGTCCGATCCTGAGGCGGACCCGGAGGAGGATGACGATGAGAACCCCGAGGAGGTTCCTGTTGACTATCCTACTGATGGAGGAGATGACGGAGACGATGAGGATGAGCCATCGGAGGAGGATGTGGATGATGATGTTGACATGGAGGCTGATGAGGATAAGGAGGAGGAGGAGCACCCAACTCCTGCCGACTCTGTAGTTGTTGCTTTACCAGTTGCGGAGGAGACAGAGCCGTTCGAGACTGATGAGTCTGCGGCTACACCACCACTACACCCTGCATATTGTGTGACAGCTAGGATTTCTATTCCAGCTCCAGTACCTATACCAGTATGGTCTGATGCAGAGGTTGCTAGACTTCTCGATATATCTACTCCACCATCATCACCACTCTCCCCATGGTCTTCACCACTTCCCTAGATACCATCTCCATCACTACCACTATCACCACCCTCACATGTGTTATCTCCAGCACCACCTCCTAGCCCCATTCATTCATTGGGCTATCGAGCTGCTATGATCTGGCTGAGAGCTGAGGCCGCATCTACTTCCCATTCTCTACCATTACCACCACCCTTCATACTCTCCCCTACCAGATCAGATGCACCATCATCAAGGATACCACCACCCTCGCCTATATCAGTTCCTACTTCATAACCACCATTGCTACTACCCTCTGCTAGTCGAGGACAGACCCGAGGTTACCTTACCACCTTAGAAGAGGTTATGTATCGCTCTTGGTCCTAGATACGAGGTAGGAGAGAGCTCATCTGCTGCTGCTGCTAGACCAGCTGGAGGTCTTAGGGCAGACTATGGCTTTGTAGCTACTATGGATAGGGAGATCAGTCATGATACGGAGAGAGATGTTGGATATGGGATCACCGACTCGTGGGATGAGATAGTTGAGACCCTGCAGGGGGCATAAGTTAGTACTAACACGGAGTTAGGTCAACATATGACAGCATTTGAGACTAGGGTTAGGCAAGACACGGATGAGATTTATACGAGGTTAGACGATGAGCAGAGTCAGAGACAGCTATTGGCTGGTCGGCTCAATATGTTGTTTAAAGACAGACGAGCACATGCATATACACGTCATCAGATGGAGACAGAGGCTAGATTGTTCTAAGAGGCTTGGAGGCGATCGATGGATGCGAGTGATCTTGCCCTCAGAGAGGTTATGTCATTGCGCACTACCGTACTAGGTCAGATGTCAGAGATTAGAGAGTTACATGCTGCTGATCGCAGGAGACAGGCTGTGATTTTAGAGATGCTGAAGGCAGACCATAGGAGATCTACAAAGATGAGAGAGTTGAGGACAGCTGATCATACCCGAAAGCAACAGCTTATACAAACATTGACAGTGATGCAGTCATTACAAGGACAGGTGACCACGCTACAAGGATAGGTGGCAGCACTACAAGGGCAGGTTACCGCACTGCAGGGACTCGCTGGAGGTCTTGCACAGCCAAAGCTGCCAGAGGAGGCGTGATACATTCGTAGATTTGATCATGTTTATGGCTTAGTCATTTTTATAAATGCCTATTAAGTATTAACAGGTTTATATCCCACTAGTACGGCTTTAGGTTGTTATGTTTATTTTGTAACCTATGATCATTTTGTATCTGAACCATTCATGTATGTTTTCCAATTTATATATGGAATGGTTGTATTATGTCACGTCTGTAATCGAATTTGTTTATGAATGAATGTCGATTTGGTTATATCATTGTTGATTACAATTCAGTTGTATATTTCACTGTGTGATGTGATCTCACTTTATTTATCATGTATATGTCATGTCATGGTTATGATTTTATGAAATCTAACGGGTATTGTATTTCTTGTGATTGAAGAAAATGGCACCAAAACAAGCCACAAGGTCAACACCGGTCACAACAACCCCAGCCCCAACAGCAACCACCACCACATCGGTCACTAATGCCCAACTTCAGGCAATGATTGACCAAGGTGTCACTGCCGCTTTGGCAGCACGTGATGCAAACAGGAATGGCGATGACAGCCACACTTCGGGAACGGGTGGCAGAAGGACTGAACGCGTTGTTCGAGAATGCACTTACCAAGACTTTATAAAGTGCAAACCTCAATATTTCAAAGACACTGAGGGAGTTGTTGAATTAACTCAATGGTTCGAAAGGATGTAGATTGTTTTCCGCATAAGCAACTGCTCTGTGGAAAATCAGATTAAGTTTTCCACTTGTACTCTTCTAGTAGGTGCTCTAACATGG
>BQNB010208256.1:0-10420 GCA_026074375.1 Tanacetum coccineum
AAAAATTTAGAGATAACAGTCATTTACTACAGGTGTGTAGAATCTGTGCACCTTTACCGTTTCGGCTATAACTAATTCATCTGACATCGAATCGGGGTGATTCAATAGGAAAAATAATCACAAGACATAGGGTTACAACCTAGTGTTTTTACTTAATACCCAAAATCTATTGATTTTGCCCAGATCCTATGTTTTTTGTTAACGGATCTAATTCTAAAAACTATGCACTAGTTTAAGGTGTAATGGGTTTACTATGGTTTTATGATTTTGGTTTAGGGTTAGATGAATTAGGGTTTTAGGATTAGGGTTTAGAATGATTTAGGGATTAGGTTTAGGGTTTAGGAGTTGTGCATTGGGTGTTTGTATTTTGTTCTTAATAGTTTGTACAAGATTCGTTAGGAAAACAAAGGTAAAACGGCTATTTTGGATGTCATGCTTAATGACTTATACATTGTGCTTTTAAGGACTTGTACATTGACTTGGAGGGAGTTTATATTTCAAATGAGATGCTATATTACTTTTACTTAAGCTTTGATCACTTGTACATTCATATTGGATGTCTACATTACCCAAAATTAAGGTTTAGGCATAAACATTAACGGTTTATGTTCATTTGATATTAATGTCGAGAAATCTACGTTAAATGAATAACGTATGTGATAAAATAGATATTTGGTCATTGACTTGACATGTGATGATGTTTTCTTGATATATATGATTGTCATAGGTAGGTTGCGTGAGCTTGTTAACTTTAGTTATGCAAGTTGCGTTTTATATTGAGATATTGGCAATGTAAGTAATGTAATAAAGTAAAAAATTTCCCTGAAAAACGTGGTTCATATATAATAGATAGATAGTACATTGTATCTAACTTAATAGATGTATATTTCCATTGATGAAAATTACGGGTTGTTATAGTCTCCACCCTTTAAGGAAATCTTGTCCTGAGATTTAGATGAATGTTAGAGTGAGATTAGGTAATAGATAGGAATACTTAGCACGAACTTGATTTTCATGTTAGGCTAATCAAGGTTACAAGTTCACGTGTGTGATGCATTTATAATTATGTTGCGCACCATAATTATAATTGCCTCCTTTCACACGTCTACTTACTTCCAAGATTACACATCTCTAATAACTTGGTAGAAAAATAATATAAGTTATAATAGTTACGTAGTATTTGGTAAGCAAATTTCTTACATACACTGCTTGGGGAAATGGAGTGGCATGGAGGATATTGATGGCAAAAGAAAAGTAGTTATAGTTAAGGTTTTACCCTTGTTCTCTATAACCGTGAGCTCTGATACCACTCTGTAACACCCCCATTTTTACAATATAGCAGCGGAAGCTAATCTAGGGTATTACTTCATAGTACAACAGTCACAATCATAGAAAATGACTCAAAAGAGACGTTTTTAAAAGATACGTTATCATTCATTAAAATCAGAGTTTTACAAAGGCAGGTCCCAACATCTAGAAACATTAAAATGTGAATGATAACAAGTTTTTGCCATCTTCAAGTCCATGCCACTTCATGCCATAAGTTGCTCAATTACCTGAGATAAACATGCTAAAAAGGATCAACACAATGGTTGAGTGAAATTCATAGGTTTAAGGTAAATAGTTTGAATACAAATTATAGTATAATAATTGTACGAGCATAATTATTATGGAAAACAATATTATTATGGAAAACAACATTATCATGGAGAACAACATTATTATGGATAACCGCATTATTATGGAGAACAGTTGAAGCAAGTCATCCTAATGGTAATAATTGCAACAAATATAATTATCATGGAAAAATGGTAACATTATTATTGTACCTAAGCTCATGACACCAATACGTAAACAGGGAAAATCAGCGTAGTGACATTGTTTAGGGAGCTATGTCCCCATGGAAAAGGTAACTTGCCAAGGTTAT
Organism: Tanacetum coccineum; assembly: GCA_026074375.1. Taxonomy (NCBI): domain Eukaryota; kingdom Viridiplantae; phylum Streptophyta; class Magnoliopsida; order Asterales; family Asteraceae; genus Tanacetum; species Tanacetum coccineum. The sequence goes on from BQNB010208256.1 coordinate 1,928, forward strand.
CCATTAGGTCAAATATAGTGCGTTTGGCTACCCTATGAATGGGTATACAAACGGGAGTTGTCACCCCTAATAGATCTATTCATAGTATTCGCGTTTACTCGTAAGCAATTAATGGTTCATGATATTGAAATAATGGCACTAGAAGCTACTTAGGCAATAATATATCTGGATAGCATACATTTGGAAAAAAAACACTTGCATTTATGGTAAAACAATCATGTTATTCAAATGTCATAGTTTAAGCATGTATCCCCCTCGCGTGTTTTTGAAAACAGTAAAGAGATTGAAAAGCGAGGCTATGAACTCACCTTAACAGGGAAATCTTATTAACGGCAAAAGTATATTAAAGGAAAAGCGTCTGTATGGTAGTAAGACGTTATCTACTCGGGCGGAAAGTATATCAACTTGAAAGAAAGCAACTTCGTCATGTAACCTGGGATAATATGTCGAGTCTTAGGAAGATTGTACTCTAGAACTTTGATTCTAAGAGTTTAATATTGTTATAAGTTTGATTGGAGATTTTGGAAATATTGTATCACCATTCGGGCTATCATATTTCAGAAGTAATTCAGTAAACGTTTGAGGAGCTAGGGCACTTTAAATCATAAACCCAACAACTCAGTCAGAATGTAATACCAAGTTAAAACCCCTTAATATGAAGCTCCCTTGTATTGTGATACGATATAGATTCGGGATAGGATTTTTAAAAGCACATCGATGATGAATTATATAATGGTTATAACATAATCGGTTTTAAGCGTTTTGTTTAATAACTAGAAATGATAAGCACGTCAAGCGTTAATTAAAGTTATGTTTTATAAGGTTTTGAACACATTTCTACACTTTTTCAAAATGTTACATTTTAGACCCTTAAGAATGAAAAATGGCAAAATATACCCTTAGAGTTTCCACTTTTACGAGTTTGGTAATTCTAGTTTAAAAGATGTACAAAGTAAACCTTGTACTTTGGAAGTGACATAATATACCTCTATAGTTATAACTTTGATAAAATGACATGTTCAGCCCTTTTAGTTATAAGTTTCAGAAAGTTACGATATATACCCTTTGCATGGAATACTTTTGCAAAACAAATCCAAAACGCCATGCAAGCTTATATTAAGATTCCAAATGATATTTGCAGGTGATATGTTATTAATATAAGCTAAAATATGAAGGTTTAACATAACGAAAGTTTAAAATAACAATTTGTTAAGCTAGAAATCAAAACGGGTCAAATTAGGGTTTTAAAACAAAAACGCGTAGGTTTTAAATTCAAATTCTTTCAAGACTTGAAAAAGTGGTTATAATAACATTATTTTAACTTAATAGAATAGATTATAACAACATTTAAACATTATAACGATTTGATTTAAGAAAAACACAAAATTAGGGTTTTGGGTGCACGGTTTGGATCAAAAAGAGAAAACGCATAGTTTTTGAGTTTTAAAACTTTAACAAGAGTATATTTATGATCATATGAACATTATAAGAGTGTAGGAGCGGGTATGAAGATCATAGAACTTGGGTTTGAGCTTTGAAGATCAATAATGGAGGAAAACGGGTCAAAATGGGTAGAAACGCTCCGTACGCCTAGAATAACAACTCCGAGGCTTCTTTTCTTGGTTTCTTTGCTTGAATTTTGATCTTGGGACTTCTATAGATCTTCTATTTTTGCTATGGGAGTATTAGAACTTCATTTGTGTGTAAGAGAGAAGTTGTGGGGGATGGTTTGAAATGGAAGGGTTTTAACCCTATTTATAGGATCAAATGACCCTTAAGGACCAAGGAAACTTAATGGCCAAGTCTTGGACATGTGTAGCAGCTAGGGGATGATGAGGAGAGGCTATAATATTAGTTATCAAAGCTTGAAAGTAGCATGGAGGTGTTGGAAGGTTTATAAGGGGTGTTTGTGTGACACGGCTTGAAATGAGTCACCAAGGGGTGATGTGGCTTTTCTTGGAGGCCAAAGAGATGATGTAAGTTCTTGTAAGAAGCTTGTGGGTGAAGGAGGTGCATCGTGGAGGTTCTTTGATGCAAAGTTGAGTTTTAAAATGGGACAAAAAGAAAGAAATGGTGACGCGGGTTCAATAGAGCACGAATAGGGTTTTTAAGCTTTAATTTCATGTGCATTTGATTAGTGATGATAGATTATGGATTATAAGGCTTGTATTAAGAGTTTATAACAGTATTCGACTAGTGGTTCGAGTTCAAAATGGGTAAAAATAGCAAAATGGGTCGCGGGTTAGAGTTTTGGTTTGTTTAGGGTTTTCTGGGTTTAATTCTTGTACATTGTTGTAAAAATGGTAAAATGATGATGGAATGCTGTTTGTAAAGTTGTAAATTATGTATTTATAACTTATTTGAGTATTGGTTTAGGTTTACAATGAATAAAAACAAAGAAACGGGTCATAGTTTAGTATCTAGCTCGGTTAGGGTTTTGACTTTAGTTTCTTGTAATTTTATGAAATGAGAATGAATATGTATTGTAAATGAAGTGTATGACTTGCTTGTAACTTGTACTTGATGGATTATACAAGCCTTCTTTAGGAAAATAGAGGTAAAATGGCTATTTTGATTATCGTGCATTAATGACTTATACATTATGCTTTAAAGGACTTGTACCTTATTTTGGAGGGAAAGTATATTCAAATTAGATGTTATATTACTTGTACATGAGATTTAATCACTTGTACACTCATCTTAAATGTTTACATTACCCAAAATTGTATATAAAGGAGATAGTCTCACGACATGGAGTGCCAATATCCATTATATCGGATCGTGACAGACATTTCACATCCATATTCTGGCAGTCAATGCAGAATGCTTTGGGTACTCAATTAGATATGAGTATAACATATCATCCTAAAACTGATGGACAAAGTGAAAGAACCATCCAAACACTCGCAGACATGCTTCGAGCTTGTGTCATAGATTTTGGAAAAGCTTGGGAGAGACACTTACCACTGGTAGAATTTTCTTACAATAACAGTTACCATGCCAGTATTAAGGCAGCACCATTCGAGGCACTTTATGGTCGAAAGTGCCAATCACCTATATGCTGGGCCAAAGTTAGAGATGTCCAACTCACGGGACTAAAGATAATCCATGAAACCACCGAAAAGATAGTACAAATCCGACAACGCTTGCAACCTGTAAGAGACCGGCAAAGGAGTTACGCCAATGTAAGGCAAAAGCCTTTAGAATTCCAAGTTGAAGATCGTGTTATGTTGAAAGTCTCACCTTGAAAAGGTGTCATTCGATTCGGAAAGCGAGGAAAGCTTAACCCTTGGTACATTGGACCATTCAAGATCCTTAAAAGGGTCGGCCCAGTAGCATACACACTTGAGCTTCCTGAAGAACTCAGTAATGTCCACAGTACCTTCACGTTTCTAATTTAAAGAAATGCCTATTTGACGAATCTCTCATCATTCTAATGAAAGAGCTTCGGCTCAATGACAAACTTAACTTTGTGGAAGAACCAGTAGAAATTATGGATCGTGAAGTCAAGCAACTAAAACAAAGTCATATTCCTATAATCAAAGTAAGATGGAACTCTAAAAGAGGACCAGAATTTACATGGGAACGCGAAGATCAAATTCGGGCCAAGTATCCACATCTATTTTCAAACATCACTTCATCATCCAACTAAATCTCGGGACGAGATTTCTTTTAAGGTTGGGAGAAAATAACAACACACAATTTACATCAATGTAATTATCCATCTATTAAATTAGATGCAATTTTCATCAATATAATATCTACTTATTAAATTAAGTACAATCATTTTCACGGGAATATTTTTACTTTACTTCACCCATTATGTAATGTAACTTACATAACCAAAAGTAAACGAGCTTACGCAACCTACCTATGCCAATTTCATCAATGTTTAAATCAAGTAAACGTTATAATATGTCAAGCAATATGATTTAAACTCCATTTTACCATACGTTATCTATTTAACGTACTTTTCATTACGTTATTATAAAACGAACTTTATACGTTAACGTTTATATCAAAACCCTAATTATATGTAATGTTTTCATGAAAACCAAAAGTTCAAACAAATAAGGCATGTGTACAAGTTACAATTCATAATATTTGAATTATGTTTCCCTCTAAAACCCTAGTACAACTCATTTGAGCTCAATGTACAACCCGTTAAAGCACGAATTCAAATAAGCTTATTTTCCCTCAATTTCTTAGAATTTCCTACCACCTCTTTAGCACTAATACAAGCAATCCAAGCATCATTTTAAACACATTTCCCTCCCTAATCCAAACCCTCGCAGGTCCTAAATATCCGAAAACCCTAATCCAAAAACCCTAATGACATAAAACACCTAAACTAGTTCAAACCTAGTTTCGAACCATGCATCCACCCTCACTACACCCACCATGATCCACCACCATTGCTTAGGCCTGCCTATCCCACCGAGCAAGCCACCCTACCACCTCCATCACCTTCCTTTGCAACCCTTGCACTCCAAGAAAAACACCTTGTCACCACATAGTGAATAAACTACGCTCCATCACCTCCTTTGCTAAACCGAAATCACCCACCACCTTAACCTCTCCATGCTAGCTCTCATATTCACATATATATCCCTTAGCCACACACCATAAACTTGGGGCCATACTCAAATTCGAGCCTTATATATACTCACATACATACATACTTTCTAATTCATTCTCTAAAACTCAACACATACTGTAAATCAAGATCTAAACAAGTCTAAGGAAGATTAATAAGAATTTTATAACAGCAAGCAAAGTCTAAGAAACAAGAAGAATAATCTCTGATTCAATTATAAGGTTTTTGGTTGTTTTTTGCTCATTTGCAACCCATTTCCAACCATTTTGTGTGCTACTAATCCTATAACTTCTTCCGTATGCTCGTGTATCTTGTATAGATTCATGTATAACTGTATTTAAGTTACTTGGATAAGTTCCTTGACCAAACTCATTGTTTTTGGTTTTCTAAACCAAATCCGTAGCCTAAAAAACCCTAAAACCCTTCTTTCAAAACCCTAATAAGCTATAAGCTAAAAGCTGGTCTTAAAAGCTATTTTAATAAGCTAAGCTATCCTTTTTATAAGCATTAAAACAAACCTTAAAAGCTCTAAGCTTTTGGATCCTAATTCTAAAGCCAAATGCACCCTAATTGGATTTTCAAGCTCATAAGCTCTTTTCACAAGCTATAAGCTTGTTAAAACTATAAAACCAAACTTATTTGAGCTTATTATGATAAGCTAAATGCTTCAAAACTAAATTGGATTCAAAAAATGCAAAGTATATGGTTTTTGGACTTAAATCGCAAAACATTTCATGAAAAGGGGTATATATTGTAAAATTTGAAAATATTAAACTTTTGGACCAAAAATGTAATTATCCTAAAGTTAAACTTCAAGGGTTTGTTTTGTCATACTTGAAAGTTAAAGGTTTAATGTTTTAAAAATATTATTAAAGAGTTAAATTGTAAATTAATATATACCAAGGGCATATATTGTCATTTTCGTATTCTCAAAGGTATAAAATGTAATATTTTTATATTAATTATAAAAATATATTTAAATATTATTAGACTCGATTTTATTAAAGCCTGACACATTTGTCGTTATCATTCATCGATCGAAACACTATAAAATCAATTATGTTATATATTTAACATAATTTATCATCCGCTAGCTTTTGAAGAAACTTAAAAACATAAAATCTTATCATTTAATCTATAACGTATCACGTTATTAGGGAGTTTCATGTGACGGGTTTCATTTGGGTAAACGTTTTGACGAGCTGCTGGATTTACGATTCAAAGTTTTCTCGCTCCTCAAACGTTTACTACATGACCTCTGGATTATGATAGCCCAAACAGTGATATGATGTTTTCACGAACTAATAAACCAAATGAATATTTACGTTAAACTTTATAAAATAAAGTTTGAAATATAAACACTCGAACTAAGACTTGACATATTACCCCAGGTTGCGTGACGAGGCTATTTACTCTTATTTGAATTAAAATTTCAAATCAATCAACTACCTTATCAAGGTGAGTTCATAGTCTCACCTTTACATGTTTTCTAAACTTCGTGGGGAGATACATTCTATAAACCATGAATACAAGTATTTTTCCAACTATATGCTATCCTGATATATTATTGCCTAAGTTTGCCTTCACTACCAATATTTCTTAATCATGAACCATTAGTCACTTGCGAGTGAACGTGGATATTGTGTATAGATCTATTAGGGGTGACGACTCCCGTTGGTGTACCCGTACATGGGGTAACCAAACGCACTATATTTGAGAACAATGGGTAACTTTGGCAAGTTACCTTTCCTTAAGGACAGTTGTTCCTTCAAGTCATTAAATTGACTTTGGATGTTAATGTTTGGTTGCATGAGCTTAGGGCAATAATACTGTTTTCCATGATAACTGTATTCGTTGCAATTATTACCACTTATGATGACTTGTATTCAACTATTACATTGCAAACACTGTGAATTTCACTCAACCTTTGTGTTGATCCTTTTAGCATGTTTATCTCAGGTAATTGAGCAACTATGGCACGGAGTGGCATTGGACTTGAGAACGTCCAAACTTGTTATCATTCAACTTTTATGTTTTCAATGTATTTTGGGAACTCTTTTGTAAAACTCTGATATAATAATGAATGATAACTAAATTTTCCAAAACGTCTCTTTTGAGTCATTTTCTATGATTATGACTGTTGATTCATGAAGTAATACCGCAAATTAGCTTCCACTGCTATATGTCAAATAAGGGGGTGTTACAAAAGTGTCTATCAACTTGTACCTTATTTGTTTTGGACTTAGTCTATTTGTTTCGTAATTTTTATTTAACAACAATTTATTTCCCTTTCTTAATCATTAACCATGAGTTTTACGCGAATGAGGATGTGATCGAACATGCATGTCTATTCCGTCATTACAGCCATGTATTCATGATTCAGCTGCCTTGTTGGTTTATTACTATTGGTGAAAGTTAGAAGATCCCTACCTTATATCTTTTTTCATCCTAACCTTTGGTTAAACTTGAATGAGGATGTAATCGAACACACATGTCTATTCCGTCATTACGGCCATGTATGTGTGCTTCAGCTGCCTTGTTGGTGTGGTACTTTTGGTGAAAGATTGTAGAATGATCAACCCTAAGCCTTATAATAAAAACCCATTTTACCTTTATAAACTTGTTACTCCTTAGCTCTAGTGGTGGAGATGCGTATCCTTGCCAACCTATGATAGAATACTCATCACGACCGAGCAATTAAGCAAATTAGTTACATGTTACCACATAGATTAGTTGAGTGATTTGAGTGTTTTCATCTACCTATTTTATGAGGTGTTTGGTTTTGTACTTTTAGTAGATCAAATAAATGCTTAACGGAAAAATCCTTAGGGATACATTTTCATAAACTTCTAAAGGCTACTTGAGGACAAGTAGGATTCAAGTGGGGGGATATTTGATGACATCAAATAACTTTACTTTTATAGCATCATTTGTCCCTTAAAAATAACTCATTTTATATAATTATTGCAAAGAATTGTTACTTAATCGTTTATATTTGAGAATTGCAGTAATTATGAAGTACTTGGTGAAGATTAGCAAAAAGGCACGCTTTATGGAGCTTAAACGAAGATATTTGAAAATTATTGTTCTGACATCCAATACGCCATATGTATCAAGGAAGATATGGCGTATCTATGCCTGCACTTCACAAAAGACCACGAAGGACACAAGATCAATACGTTGTATCTAGGGATGACCAATACGCCATATTCAAGCTATGGAAATAAAATATTCTAGAAGATATCAAACATGGTCCCTACTCCAAGAAACCCCCGATATGTCGTATTGACCTCAGTCAATACACCGTATCGACCATATTCCAGACCTTATAAATAGAAAACTCAAAAATGAGTTTTCAGTGTTCTAAATCATATTTTCGATACCTAAACCATAAAAGTCAATTTTTAGAGGAGAAGAAGAGTAGAAGAGGTCTTGCAACGTAATTAATTCCATAGGAAACAACTTGTAATCTCTTATACTCTTGTAATCATTTAGTTTTTGGTATCATTCGTTAACTCGGTTAGTTTACCTTGGCTAAATTATTACTTTTGTATTGATTATGACGTTTGAAGGCTAATACCTTCGGGTATTAGCCATTATTATGAAGATCTGAATGTTTGGTTTATTTATCTCGATTGCTTAATTTATCGTTGATTGCTTGTTTATGTTTATCAGTTTATACTTGTTTACGTGCTTTTGTATGCGACCTATCATTCAACTGGATCTAGTGATATAGACCACGTAATCTAGATGCCGGGATGGCTCTCCATTTAGTGATTTATACATCTAGACCAATAGGATCACAAACAATGACCTATCTTTTCCCTTAGATTGGTTGGACCGGCAGGTGACCTCAGGGACCAACAAGTATGTTCTCATTTAATTGGTAAAGACTT
>BQNB010208260.1:0-10420 GCA_026074375.1 Tanacetum coccineum
GTGCTACTTCTACCAAGTCTTGGTTATGGCATCAACGTTTATCCCACCTCAATTTTGACACAATAAATGACCTTGCTAAAATGATCTCGTCACCGGTCTTCCAAAATTCAAACATCATAAAGAACATCTTTGTCCCTCATATGAGCAAGGAAAAATCAGAAAAGGCATCTCGCCCACCCAAACATGTTCCAAACTTAAAGCATAGATTACACTTGCTTCATATGGATGTGTGTGGCCAAATGAGAGTCGAAATCATAAATGGGAAGCGGTATCGTCTGGTGATAGTGGATGACTACTTTCGTTACACGTGGGTTCACTTTCTCAGATCAAAGGATGAAGCACCAAAAGTGATTAAGACTTTCCTGAAGAAAATTCAAGTCCTTCTACAAGCTCCAGTCATTATTGTAAGAACCGACAACGGCACAGAATTCAAGAATCAAGTTCTTAAATAATACTTTGACAATGTTGGCATCTCTCACCAATCTTCTTCTGTGATAACTCCTTAGCAAAATGGAGTCGTGGTACGAAGAAACCGAATGTTAGTGGAGGCAGCTAGAACAATTTTGATTTTTTCTTGTGCTCCGTTATTCTTATGGGCTGAAGCGATTGCTACTGCGTGCTACACTCAAAACTGCTCCATCATTCAACGTTGATTTGACAAAACAACATACGAGCTTATTAACGGCAAAAAACCGAATATCTCCTTTCTTTATTTATTCGAGGCTCTCTGTTACCCCAAGAATGATCATGAAGACATTGGGAAGCTTGGTGCCAAAGGTGACATTGGCTTCTTTATTGGTTATTCTGCTAATTCTTGTGCTTACAGAATATACAACCGAAGGACAAAGAAGATCATGGAGATGATGAATGTCACATTTGATGAGCTTTCGGCTATGGCTTTTGAACAATGCAGTTCAAAACCCGGGCTACAAAGCATGACTTCTGGACAAATCAGTTCAGGACTCGGTCTTACTTAAGCTCCGTCAACAATAACATCTCAAAAACCAACTGAACGTGAAACCAATTAAAACCTAATTGATTATTGTTCGACAAGTTATGTATGGGATATATTAGTGGTCAACGTCAGCTTCTGACAAGAACTACTCCCACTTGCTCAAGCACCTCAAGTTCTTTAGACTCTAACTGCATCTACAACAATAGCAGACATCGCACTAACACCAACAAATTCATCCTCTCAAGCTACAAATACTCTAAAAACACTTCACAGATGTTGACAAGCTCACCCCCCCCCAAAAAAAAAACATGTTTGGCAACAAGAGAATGAAGCTCCACTCCAACCCGAAATTGTTGCTGATAATGTTTCGAATGCTATGCTCGATGGGAATACATTTGTTAATCTGTTTGCTACTCTATCCACAAGTGCTGCTAAATCATCATCCTCATAATACGTGGATCTATCGAACATGAATATGTTTTATCAACCTTACCCTCATGAATATTTGTAGATTAAGGATCACCCTCTAGAACAAGTGATAGGAGACACCCTCAGCGAATAGTTTGGACAAGGATCAACTCCCGAACAATGGTGACATGTGCATGTATGCATTAACTGTGAGCAATATCGAACCAAGAAATGTCAAAGAGACATGAATGACACCTGCATGGAGATTGAATCAATGCAAAAGACTTCTCTAATGTCATAGATTGATGTATGGGGTTATGTTTCCTTGCACTGGATAACATAAAACCTCTTACTTTTAAAAATTGTGCTATTCAAGAACAATATGATGAGAGAACGCAGTCCATCCGCAACAAGACTTGTCTACCGCCAAAGAAGAAAGGAATAGATTGTTGAAGATCATTCGCTCTGGTTGTTAGAATGGAAGCTATTAGGATAATTTTAGCATCTGTTTGCAGCAAAAACCTTAATCGTATTTCAAATTGACGTAAAAACTCTTTCTTTGCATGTACGTTAAAGAAGACCGTTACGTGGTCAACTTAAGTTTCATGCCATTATATGGTTAAAGCAAGCACCAAGGATGGTACGACAAATACAACGTTTGCTCCTACAAAAATCACTTCTTCAAAGGCACGCATTGATCCAACAAGTTTATAAGTGCTTCAACATGACCATATTATGGTACAGTCCTATATAGATTGATATTATCTTAGGTTCTATAAACCCCTAGTATACGTTAATTATTTTCTACCTTATGAAAACCGCTTCAAATGTTGATATATGGGGGGAAATGAAGGTTTTTACCTTGGTTTACAAGTTAACCACTCCCCCTGTGGCATCTTCATAAACAATCCAACTATGTGTTAGAAATCCTTTAGAAATATGGAACGGAAACTTATAATCCCGTTGGAACTCCAATGGAGATCAAAGACAAGCTTGACCTTGACCAGAATGGGACTCTAGTCGATGCAACGAAATATCGTGGCATGATTGGTGCCCTCATTTATCTTACGTCAATAACGAACATTGTACATTCTACTTGTTTATGTGCTTCAATACCAAAGGCTAAGCCAATCGAAACACCTAAAGTGATTAAAAAATCTTTCGCTATCATTCGGGAACCGTTAATAGGGTCCTGCTGGTATACAAAGGAATCTGGTTTTAAACTAATCGGATTTTTCAAGATGCTGATTATGCGGGATGTAAAGACACTGAAATAAAAACCTCAAAGTTACTTCCAGAGGAGCTCAATTTCTAAGCGAAAAGCTGGTTAGGTGTCCCAACAAAGAAACAATACTGTAAACCGCACTGTCAACCGCGAAGCAAAATATTTGTCTTTATCCGCTTGTTGTGCTCAAGTCATTTAGATGGGGACACAGCTAACGGATTATGCTTTACATTCAACAAGATTCTGAACTATTGTGATTCAAAATTACCATAGCCCTATCCCTGCAGCACGTCAAACACTTCAGAACAAAACACATCACAAGTCCGCTACCATTTCATCAAGGAGCACGTAGAAAAGGGTACGATTGACTATATTTTGTCAGACTGACTACCAATTGGCCAGACCTAGTTTACCAAAGCCCTCTATGCAAAAGATTATATTTGGTTTCGTCGCCTTGGTATCCATTAGTCCTCCACAAGAGCTTGAACGTCTTGCAAATCACAGAGTAAATTTCTTGTATAATATTTATTTGAAAAAGAAATATAAAATTGTAAAAACCTATAAAAGCAAAATTACAAAATCAAAATTTCAAAACTTCAAAAATAATCTTCCACGACATGTCCTCTCATCAAATTCGATAAACATTTACGCACCTAGAAATGTTTGTTAAATAATAACTCGGGGTATTAAATGAAGTTTCGAAGCGAGATTCCAAAGCCTTTCAAAACATGTCTCTTCAAATTTTTCTCTACGACTTCTAAGTAAATGTCAGCTTAGGAATCGGACTTCACAGAAAGGAAAAATGTTGTAACAATCCGTATTTTAGATCAATGTACGACGTCATTTAATTCACTATATTTTTTTTGTACGCGTTTGCTTTTAATTTTAATCGTTACGTTAAATCGCGTAAACTAAAAATCAACAATCAACGTAAACGGGCCCAAACAAATTAAAGTTTACATCAGCAAGCTTGATATAAATTTACTAAAGTAATAATTAACTTATTATGTTTTATTTTTATTGGTTACGTAAATCGTTTACGTTTCGCAATTTAATACGTTTAGGCATTCACGGAACCACCAAAACTTTTCTTCGCTTCAACAAATACCCATTTTTACACCCAATACTCAAAGTTTTATAAAACTTCACCCATGTTAACATTGTTAGTCATATTGTACATAAAATAAATCATTAGTACATACATTACAATCTTACATCTACACTTATGTATATACCTTTAAACTTCAATATGATGCTAATATTTAAAAAAGAACAAAACATAATTTGTACACCCCCCTCCATATTGTTCGTAGGATAATACCTACTTTAAGGAACACTTAGCACACAAACTAATAACTAGTACTTGTACAAATGCAACTCATTAAACCTTAGGTGTTCATGACTAGTTTTTGACCAAGACTTTCCCTTAAAACCCTCATTATATCTTAAGACTTTCCAAAGGGTCTTGGACTAGTCAAAGCTGTATAAAGATCTTATACTAGTAAAGAAAAACATACAACACTTTCCTTAAGTAATAAAATCAACACTCATTCTCTCTTTGTTTCGCATCCTACCCACTCCCAAACTTAAACTCACAAGAACAATCCATAAAAATTTTCCTAGCAGTATACAATAATCTATGTTGTATATCTAAGGTAAGATACAAAAGGTTTAAGGCTTTGTTAAGCATTTATAAGGGATAACAAAGAAATATTAAGATAGGTTTTCTTTTTCTTGATTTTAGGGTTTTTCAAGTGTTGAAAGCTAGGGTTTGTTTGCTAAACAAGGGTTTAGATTTTGTTGTTCATCACCAAACATCATATTAAGGTTATCTAAAAACCTTAATCTCTTTACATTTGTGATTTTATGCATATATAATGTTTGTATTGTTAATCACTCATCGTAAGAAACTTATAACTTATAAAATGGATTTTTTAACACTTATTATGATTTGTGACACTTTACATATGTTATATGGATGTTAATATCATGTTATAATGGAAATATAAGTATTGTATAAGTGTGGTTTATGTATAAAAGCTTATATAAACTAGTTACCTAAAAAGTGTATTTATAAAAGTTCATGAACAAAATAGCGTGTGGTAGACTTATGGATCTTGTGATTCTTGGACCAATATGGAGACAAAATCATAGACTAGGGACCACCAAGTAGGTAAGAATGCATGATAGAGGACTTGTAACAAATCAACTAAACTAAAAAGTTATAAAAACAAGTTTTAAAACACATTTTTCACAAAAAAAATTCAAAAGGGCTGTATGAATTCGAAATTTAAAGCCTTCATTTTATATTTTTATAAAATACTACATGTCATGAGGATTCGAAAAAGGTAAGAAACTCGAAAAACCGAGTTATAACGAAGGAGATACGTAATTTACAAGTTACGCGATATAAACACATTATAAAAAGAATTTTTATAAAAACTATTTGATTATCACACCTGATATAAATGGTTGATTATTTTTCATAAAAATTACATATTTTTAGGATTTCAAAACATTAAGAATCATAATTTTTTGATCAATAAAGAAGGAGTTATGAATTTTGCAAGTTTACAAAAATAAATAGTTTAAACAAATAATTATATAAAAGTACTGTTTCACGACAAGCAAGAAAATCCAGATATATTTATTTTGAAAACATCATTAATTAGATATAACTTTTAATTATGAAGACGTGCCCGAAAGAATCACTAAAAACAGAGTTAAAACAAATAAAATACGACGTTTACGAGTTTACGACGACTAATTTTATAAAAATAATTTTATACAAGTACATGAACAGTAAAAAGTACTGTTCACCAGAGGACTCAAAATATGAAAATGTAACATTTTGATAACACATCTTAATACGAAAGCGTGGACGTAAGAAACGTAAGAACAGACTTAAAACGATAAAGTTACGCCATTTTACTAAAGTGTTATTTATAAACGTTTTTAACATATAAATATGATTTCACTAATGCCGATAAGGTGATGTAGCTATATAAAATTATATATGGTATTAGTTAATCAAAGTTCTGATACTTATATTAGATCCCAACGTATATAGAATCTTACTAGCCTGTTAAGGCATGTAAGATAATATTGAATATTCCACACTAGTCTTTTCTCTCCCCTTAGACCAATACCCTTTTCCTCCTTCTTGAGTTCAATTCAACTGTTATAGCCATTTTTTTTTCATGATAATCACAATCTCTTATAAGATGGCTAAAACTTCCACAGACAAAACATGCTTTTCTAATGAAACCATATCCCAACCCCACTCTTTTTACCCATTCAAGTCTTTGTTGTTAACTTTGTGACTTTGACTATGTGTGTGTTGATTTTTAACTGTTTCCCTAGAAGTTTTTACATGCTTATCAGTATTAACAAAAGCAAAACTATGTTGTTCCTGTTCTTTTAAAGGTATAGACACACAATCATCGTCACTATCTGATTCATACTCCCTCAATGATAGGACGTCATTCCAAACTAGGTTAACCTACAACTTTAGGATTAATTGTAAAACTGTTCATGCATACATTCAAGTGTTTTCATCACTAGAATTGGCTTTACAAGAATTAAAGTCACTAACGCTCCTAGAATCAGTTCACTAGTTTAGATTGCTTTGGACCAAATGTAAATTTAGAATCATCTATTTTCATATCGGTCCTTGTGCATGTAATACCTGTCATGGGGTGGAACTGCATACCTTCCATCACGTGTACAGAACCTATCATTAAAGTGCTATCGTGTGTTCATGACAATCCTTATCATAAAACCCACTTTGTAACACTTCATTTTCATAGCTCAAAAGGTTCCATAAGTGATCTCCCATACCCAAGCCCAAATTTATCATTAGCACGTCATCTTGTATTTAGCCAGTCTTAACCAAGTATTTTAGAAGAACTTTGCCAATTCTTTCAAATTTGGTTTTAAGTCATCTTTTTCTTTACGGGCTTCCCTGCAATAACTCTAATGTATGTAAAGAACATCAGTTTTAATCATCTAAATCTATTTCATAAAGTTTATTTCTTTTGCCTCATAACCAAAGTTGATTATCCTGATGAGCAACTAATTTGCCTCTATTTCTTAAACCTTGAGCATAAGCCTTATTCTATGCTAGCCTCATTAAGTTATTCTCTTTAGTTCAGTCATAATAATTTTTTTAAGTTTTAAATATGATGCTACACAATCTTATTGAACAAGAGATTACCTTAGGGTCTGAAACTGAATTGTTTGAAAGCCAAAAGCTGATGAGACAAAGTCCTCTGCTCACTCCTCTGATGAGTAGTCCATCATACCATTCACCATCAACAGTTACCAGTGCTTTGGGTTCCTCCTGCTTTACAGTTCTTCTTCCATTATCCTTAGCTTTATACCCAGAGTTCCCTGCATCTCTCCTCCTGGCATCTTGATTCCCTTTTAATCTGCACTCTCTAGCAAAGTGTCCTATCTTATGGCAGTTGTAGCATTCAACTTTAGTCTTGTCAAATCCTACAGGTTCTTTTGCATCAAAATGCAGCTTTCTCCCTGTCTTGTGTTAAGAACTTCTTTAAACTCATAAAATCATAGGCCACCTCCATTTTAAAGTCCATTTCTTCTCGATCAAAATCTTCAATCTGTTCAAAACCTCATGAATCCAAATTTTGGACCAGTGGATTTATTGGTGAAGAAGGAGTACATGAGATCATCAGTGTATGATGAGGAGTTCTCCTTTTGTGAATTGTTACCAGAAGAAGGAGAAGCACCATAAGCAGTACTAACATCATTAGTCCAGTGAAAAAAAAAAAAAAAAAAAAAAAAAAAACTGCGTTTATAAGAGATAAAAGCAAACCAAATTCTGGTATAGGAAGATGAGCCTTAGTACCGTTTAACATCAGATACAAAAGACTCTTAGAATTGTTATACAAATCATCAAAGCTGAGAGTGTCTAATCCTAGCTTAGTCCTCATAACCAAAGATACTTGAGACCAGGAAGAAGGTAAAGACCTGAGGAACTTTTGATTTGCATCTTCAGATGATACACCTGCACCATGAATTTCTAGTTGACTCAGAAGACTTTGGAACCTGTCATAACCTTTGTGTAGTCCTTCTGAGTTGGATATAGAGAAACCTTCAAACTGCTGCTTTATAATGTACTTTTGCATTTTTTTTATTTATCATTGTTACCAAATCTAGATTTGATAGCATCCCACATCTCTTTTGCATCTGTCATCTTGTAAAACTTTGCTAAGTGATCTTCTGGTAAAGCCATAAGCAAGGTAGTCCTTGCTTTTTTCTCTCTTTCCCTAGCCAAAGTTTCTTCAGCAGTTCTAGGTGGCAACACTTTTATTACCCCTTGAGTATCAGTAGTGACACTTACAGGACCATTACCCTTTTGAATGACTTCCTATATAGGATAGTCTGTATATGCCAAGTAATGTTCCATCTTCATAGCCCAAATATCATATTCACCCTTCTTAAAATAAGAAGTTTTTATGGTTGACGACAGTGTGAGGGGCTTGTTATTATGTTTGTGTGTTTGTGGTGGATGTGGTGGGGATGCCATCACCTGATCTGACATTGATAAGAATTGAAAGATTAAAGGTTTATGAAACAGATGTGTTTTTTGTTCGTCCTTACTCAGATTTCCTCTACAAGCTCTAATACCACTTGTAGATCCCAAACCGAATATAGATCTTACTTAGCCTGTTAAGGGTTGTAGATAATATGGAATAGTTCCACACTAACCACAGGAGAATAATGACTATAAACACTATAAGCTTAATGCCGAAACTAGCTTACAATGCTAAGAAGAACAAGATTGACTAATCAACAAAACTTTATAATTGGATCCTGTCAAAGTGATTACATATTCCAAACTATGATATTGCTATTCTATTGTGAGAGATATGAAAGATGTGATTCTAAGATATGATGTTTGTATATCTTCTCTAATGTCGTAGGGTTCCTTTTATACATTAAGAAAAAACCCTAAACGACTTACAAAACGCGTATGAAGATAATGCATATCTTTTCCTAATATATCTCATGCATATCTCATAAACGGTACTAACTTATTTGTACTGGCGGTACAAACTAACACTAACGGTACTAACATATAACTATCAGTACTATCTATTACTAGCGTACTCAAACTAATTATAACTAACGGGTACTATAGTTTAGGAAAACATAATTCCCAACATTATACGACATAATATTTTAATTAGGCAGCTCAGTCGTTATCGTGACGCATTTTCTTGATACTAGATATCCGATATTCAATTCACTCATGGTGAGTTCATAGCCCCTTTTCCATCTACTTGTTTTACAAACTCTACGTGGTGAAATTTCATTCTTGTTTTACTTTTGGACACAAGTGTTTTAAATTGTATACTATCTAGATTATTGCCTGAATATTAGTGCCTAAGTTACCTTATTGCCATTTAAGTCCCTACCAATCATGAACCGTTAATTGCTATTATAGTAAGCGCGAGTGTTATGGATAGATCTTTCGGGACTGACAATCCCCACCTTTCTTTTGGGTCACAAGTTGATCATGGTGCATTTAACATTGTGAGGACAGTTAGGTTGTTGGCAAGCATCCTATATTTCCTTGGGGCACAAATCTAGTTAAGGCTTCGAGGTCATGAGCTTAGTGCAATAATACATGTTTTGGACTACTGAATATGTTTCGTAGTCTACTATTACATAAATCTTGTGGTCCACTCTTCTATTGCTAAACCTATGATTTCACTCAACCTTTGTGTTGACTTTTAGCATATAAATTTCAGGTCATAATGTATGAAGTTTGGAGGGCAGCTGCGGGGATGTCGTGAAGATGGATTTTGTGTTTACTTAAATTCAATTCAACTTTTATCTATAAAAACTTATGTCATCTTTTAGAATTATGAAGCTTTTGTTTAAAAGAACGTATGTTGAATGTTTATGACTCTTTTAAAATATGTGGGACCTAATGTGAAAACTCTGATATTTTTGTAATGGCATCGAATGAAACTTTATTTTAAACGTCCATTTAAGGTCGTTTCCTATATCTTGATTATTGTACTTTGACGTAGCACCCCATTGTTACCATTCTGCTGCTACCTAATTTTGGGGGTGTTACACTCGACAAAACACACAAGTATGGATTAGGTACTTGTATGGCTCTCTTGCGTAGATGTGTTCATTTCCGTAGAATGATAGATAAGAAGATTAGAACACTTTGATGTTTAGACTTAGAGGATTAGAGAAGAGAAAAGAGAGGAAAAAATATTTGTAAGAGGTGAGGAATACAAAGGCCAAGGGTGGGTATTTATAGGCCAAGGGTCCTAAAGCACGAAAATCAATTCATGTCTAGCGTGCTGCCCACGCGTCAGCGCGCCAGATTCTCGAGTTTGATTTTCTTTGGGATCTTAGCATTTTAAATACCCGCTCTTGTTAAATCCCCAATTGTACTTCACACTATGACCTTCAATCATTCTTATGCTCAAGGTCAACCAACTCAAATAGATTTGATAAAATGTTTGTGAAGTATTAAAATCGTTTTGCTTATCCGATAAAGTAAAGATAGAAAAGAATTATCGAAAAGGGTATTTTGGGTATTCCTTAAATGTGTAACGAGCCTAGTTGGGATCCAACTAAAGATAGAAAAGGGCTAGTTAGGAACCAAGGAGAATATTCCTTGCTTGGTAAGAAAAGGGGGGAAAGAATTTGAAATTTAAATTTCAAATTCATTTACACACATGTTGGATAAGGATGGATGAGTTGTGTGTGAGTTTTCATGATGTGACATGATGTGATGGAAAGGAGCCTCTTGGTCTTGTTTGAAATGAAGGGTTAGGATG
>BQNB010208263.1:0-10420 GCA_026074375.1 Tanacetum coccineum
GTTTGATAAAAACAATTAGAGAAAAAATTATTGGCACTCCACGAGAAGCATTATTTAGGAAAACTTGTTTTGGTTGGGTTTTAAATCTAAATGATTAGACGGAGAACTATGTTCTAATAAATTTTATGTTAGGTCGGCAAATGGAGTTATTAGGTGATGAAACAGATATTGTTCCTTTGTATTACCATATAGTTGATAATATTCAAATACAGTTTGGTAGGGAGGAATTTTGCCTTATTACTGGGTTAAGGTTTAGGGTAGCGTATTGGGCTGACTATACCAACGAGGATGATCCTATTCTTTTTAGGCGACGGGTGTTTTCTTCAGCTAAATATGGTAAACCTATAATAGGCAAAATGGTGGGAAAATTGATTACGAGCGAGTTTTTTGATAGATTACACGACGACGATGCTATTAGCCTTTGTTGTGTAGGCATTTTGCAGTTTGTCTTATTAGGTTTGAAGGATAGACGTGGGGTCCCTGATTGGATTTTAAGGTTAGCAAATGACAGAGATGGTTAGGACAAGTATCCTTGGGGCTCGTATGTTTGGCCGACG
This sequence comes from Tanacetum coccineum, assembly GCA_026074375.1. Taxonomy (NCBI): domain Eukaryota; kingdom Viridiplantae; phylum Streptophyta; class Magnoliopsida; order Asterales; family Asteraceae; genus Tanacetum; species Tanacetum coccineum. The sequence goes on from BQNB010208263.1 coordinate 558, forward strand.
TTATACTCTCAATTAAAGGATGCAAACGTTAATCCTTATATGCCACTGAGCCGAGAAGAGATGTTGATAAGAAAACGTATTTGATCTTTGGATTTACTTGGGCATTCAAGGTAGGTTATAATTTTGTTTATAATATTTAATTGGACATTTAAGGTATATGTATAACCTAAACTAATTGAAACAATTTATTTTTTTGAACTGGGATATTGAAGTCGTTTCGAGTTGGCGCGATAGATTATTATAAACGTCACAAGCGTTATCCTAGAATAGTTGCTTGGAGTTCCAAGAAGAAGTTTTATCGACACATGATTTGTGGTTTTTTTTCATGTGAGGTTTTTTTAATTTGATAGTTTATTAATTTGATTACCTTATTTATTTCATACTTAATGTCCTTTTTTCATTTTAAATAGACGTGTACCTATTGAAAGATTGACACCAGATGAGAATGAGGCTCGATCGGACTGGTGGGTTTCGAGTAGGGCATACTTTGATGTTCGTATAAATGAAGCAGAACGAGTACCTCATCATGTAAACCAACAAAATCATTATGAAGTTCCATCAGAATTATATCGAGAAATTAAGAAACAAAAAAGGGCGATGAATGAAATGTTGAAAAAGGAGGCTGAGCGGGAAAAAATGTAGGAGCAAATGCGTATGTTTATGCAGGATATGAGTGTTGGCCCGGTGCGACAACTAAATAAAGGACCGATCATTGTCGATCAACATTATGGGTTAAGCGATTTTAGTGAATTCCAAAGCATGCAAGTAACATATTTCTTGATTTAATTATCATAGATTTTTTCCTTGTTGAAATGTAAGTAAATATTATAATTTTTGTATTTCCACAGGGCGGTCCGTCTTCTTTCTCGACGTAAGGAAACAACTCTTTCTTTGAAGGTGCCCAAGCGACTCCTTCTTATGGTCATAATATGGCTACGCCAAACTGGAAAACCCCAATGCCATCGCATCCTGGTACATCTAATTGGCAAACCCAGATGCCATCGCGTTTGGCTACTCTAAATTTGCAAACCCCAATGGCATCGCATCCTCATGATGCTGGCTTATTCAACCTGGTAATCCCAAAAATTATTTACAATTATGATTCTATAGTACTAACCATCATGAAATAATAAATGTTTATTATTTGTTGTTTTTTAGAATATATTGAATCGAGCAAGAAGGGAAGTTCGCCCAACATGTATAGGCGGACTCCATATATGGATTTGCCTCCAACTACAGTTGTACCCAAGAAACGTGGCGATAAAACTAAGAATAAGGTCCAGAATGCCAATCTATCATCTTTGAATCTTGAGAACGCTTTTGCTGATGACAATGTAAGAGGGGATGACGTTATGTTTTTGGGTGAACATGACACCGGTAATTGCTTAGTGTATGAAAATGTGGACCCTAGTAAGGTAACTGTTAGTCTTCTATTTAATTTAATAAATAAAGTCAACCAAATATATCTATTGACATTGGTATTTAACTTGGGTTTTTAGGTTAGGAGAGAAGATTATATTGAGTGCATGGAATTTCTGTTAAACCCCTATGATGTTTATTTAGATTGTCATATGATAGGTTATATGGTTCCAGATTACTTTTGGCGACAACTAGTTCCTCACTTGTGTATGTCTGGTAGTCACAGCTTGGAACGGGCCAACCAAGAGGGTTGGTTGTCCGATGACGTAAGTTTATTAATACAAGTTTAATAAAGGAGTATTTTTTTTCCTCAAAAACAACTATTTATTTTGTTAGTATGTTTTGTTTCAGCATACGAATGCATGGATTGAGCTACTAATTAGAGAGAGTAGACAAAATGACAAATGGACATTGTCTAAATCGGGACAGTATGCATATATCCGGAAAATAAACGGTTTATGATACAGACGGATCAACATATTATTGGAACATTGGATGGTTCAACGCGTCCGTACCCAGCATGGAATGATGTTGATTGGGTATTTATTTATGTTCACACTTTTAATAGCTAATATGTATGAATAGTATTTAATAAGTTATTTAGTTTGACCTAATTTTTTGGTTTAATCTTTGTAGGTGTATATGCCCATAAATGCTGGAGGAAATCACTGGGTGACGGGTGCAATAAACTTACCAGCCTATCTATTTTATGTGTTTGACTCTTTTCATAGTGAGGGAACAAGGTTAATGTTAGAACAACAAGTTAGAGATTGGACACCCGTGATTAATGGCATTTTGCAAAGCCGTGGTTGTTTTAATGGAACTGGATGACAACCCCACGATTTTCTATTTCACGAGATGCATAATGCTCTGTTGTGGCAGGCGGAAAAATTCGAAAAACAAATCATTGATAAAACTAGTTGGATACAACAAATTTAGTTTTCGTCTAGTCATGTTATTAATTTATGTATTATGTTAAATTTCCGTATTGTGTATTAACTTCTTATTGTAATTTGTAATTTTAATTTAATTAATGACTTATGTATTATGTTTAAAATTGTTATACTAACGAGTACAAAATTTTATGAAACACATACATTTTATTCAACACAGACATTTAAGACATTAGAAAAGCCATAAAAGTTTAAACTATGAAGCATACGAATTACTTTCCAAATGACAAACTACTCTAAACCAAGTTTTCCCATGTCATTGTAAACTTCGTGAAGTAGTGCAGTTGAATTAATTCAACAACAAATTCATGTAAACATAGTGTTTGTCATATCATCATAAATAATGAACCTTCCTCATAAAAAAATAAAAAAAAAAAATGTATTTAAAATTGTATTTACACATTTGAATTTATTTAAATATGCGGCCATTGCTATGTTGGATAGTTTAGAGAATGTTGTAATATGAATGTATCGAAAACTTATATATAATGCGTGAGCAACATAAATGGGTATAGACAATGATATCTATTACAGATTAGACAATTCAATGACTATATGGAAACATTAAGTTGACAAGTCCATGACATTGGTTTCATCACTTAGTATTTTACGCGATTTATGACATGATTCTGACAATTCAATGGGAACAGATTAAAATTCTTTGGACTATATAGAAACATTGAGTTGACAAGTCCTTGACATTGGTTTCATCACTTAGTATTTTACGTGATTTATGACATGATTCTAACAATTCAATTGCTTTTTATAAACCTATAGTTACCCCTACAATTCTAACAATTTTAAACATAAACTTTCTTTTTACATATCATATAACAAAAATCTAATGGCCGTGTGTTTCGGTTTCCAATTACTTATGATCAATATACATTTTCTTGGTTGAGAAAAAATTTAGGAGGATCCGAGTTCCGCAGTTAGCGAAAATTATGAATTAGGCCACACTTTTGATAATGCATGCACAGCTAAAGATGAATTGCGAAAAGCATACGAGGAATACAGAGACATTCCAATAGAGCAACGTGCTTTGATTGAAAATTTTCTGAAAATAGAATCTGAATTAGACTACGCGATGGAGAATGCTTTATTTAGGAAGGCGACAAAATTAAAAAAACAAATCATTGATAAAAACCAGTGGTTACAACAACTTTAGGTTTTTTTAAAATTTTTATATTTTGTTAAAATTTCGTATTGTGTTTAATCTTCTTATTGTAATATGTAATTTTATTTTAATGAATGACTTATGTATTATGTTTAAATTTGTTATATTTGTAATCTTATATTAATGAATGAATTTTGTTTTTCTGTTTAAACTTTGTATCGTAACGGGTAGACACGAGTTAAATTAAAATGACATTACTTAAGTAAAAATTACATTACTGAAATTAAAATTACAATACAGAATTTAAAAATACAATACAGAAAATAAATCCATAAAGCATCCATACTTAAACATTAAGAAGAATTAGTGATTCTTTGTATGGGCCAATGAAGAACGATCCACCATTAGCTTCGATACCCACATTATGAAATTGTTGAGACGGACGGTCGTACACTTGTAATGTGTGAACCATTTCTTGACCGCTATCAACTTCAAAAGTTGGATCTTTGTCCCTAGTAAATCCAATTAATTTTGCAATATTTTGGGAAGGAATGATGAATAACACTCTCTAGGATGTTACAACAACAGGTTCCACTTCTAGCAACCATGCACAAATATATCGGTTCTCATAATAAATGTGGTTTCCTAAAATTACAAGAGAGTTTCCTTTGCTTGGGAAATTATAGAGAGAATTGGTAAGTTGGTTTCTTAACTGAGTAGTTATGTATTAATACATGAAATTGGTGGGTTTTAATCAAATTCAATAACGATAAAAAGCATTATAGAGTTTGTAAGAAGAACCTTTCACTTTCATTAAAAAACGTTTTAGAACAACCCCAGAAAATACAACTACCTACAACTGCTAGACCCCACGATCATTTTATTCTTATGTGACACTGGTATCAAACGGTATTCCAAGACAAGTGCAAAGTATCGAGTTCAATGTATTCATTAAACTCATGCATGTTCATCTTTGTAAAACGGCATTACAAATTATATCGTATTGTTGGGTCTAATGTGTCAGGCCGGACACCGAAACCCCAAATAATTTTTTCGATTGCTAGCCTACTCGGCATGTAAAGGACTTCTATTCCAAAAAAAATTCTTATAGATGGGTTCCAAAGAATTGCCCCAACATAAGAACCAAACAAAAAATACCATACCCCTTCAGAAGTGGTAATCGATGTTAGATTTGAAAGTGGAAAATTTGTATTTAGAGGAGTAAAGGACATTTGTCCATCTACAGAACACATAAAATGTTCGTTACCCACAATATACTTTAAATTAAAACAACACATGGCACATTCACGAGAACCGTAATCATGGATGAAGATGTAACTGTCTATTATAAACTTTCATAGATTTTACACCATACGAAACTTGAGTAAACTCTTAATAGGATTTTTTTTCATGATTTTGAATTGGCTATCAAAAGGTAAGTAGTCAGACATTTTAAACAAGTTAGAAAGAAAATATTTGAGGAATATGATGTTAAATATAGAAGTGTATGATTAGAGTAACAAAGTAGGATTTATATAGAGGAACAACATTAAAACTAAATGTGTTTACAAGTATTTACATCTACTGAATATAGATGACATTGCTTTGACAAGTCCATGACATCTATTTTATCACTTAGTAATTTTACAGCGTATTTATAAATGATTTGCCAATTCTATTATAGATTAGAAAATTCAATAACTATATAGATAATTGATTGACAGGTCATGACATCTATTTAATCACTTAGTTATCTTTACGGCGATTTATGTCATGATTTTGATAATTCTATTACAGATTCATGACATGATTTGACAATTCATCACTTATGTATTGTGTTTAAAATTATTATTGTAACGAGTACTAGTTTTTATGAAACACATACATTTTATTCGACATAGACATTTAAGACATTAAAAAAGCCATAAAAGTTTAAACAATGAAGCATACAAATTACTTTCCAAATGACAAACTACTCCAAACCAAGTTTTCCCATGTCATTGTAAACTTCTGTAGTTGAATTAAGTGTGTGTTGTTCCGGATGTATATACATTTCCAATTGTGCCTCGAGTAACTTTATCCTTGCAAGCAAGAGCTTGCAGTTTGAGCAATCTCCATTTCTTGAAGATCCCCCAGAATAGATTGAAGGTGTTGAAGGTCCTGGAAAAAAATTTGGAGTCGATGAAGTTCATGGAGAAAAACTTGGAGTCGATGAAGCTCCAGGAGAACTGATCAGTAGACGAACTCGTTTCTCTTTCCATATAAAAAATTCACATCCAAAGTAATTTTATGAGGCTGTTAAAGAGTACAAAAATCAATTATTAACAACTAACCAGATAATTTGTATAATACACAAATACAAAAAAATGTGATTTTTCACCTTGGATAGTGGACATGCATAGTATAGTTTACCACGGATTTTAGGTTGATACGATTGTCGTAGAACTACATCTCCGGCTCCAAAACAACACGCAAAAACTTCATATGGTACCATCTTCATAATAATTGTGTGATCTTTTAGTGGTTCTTATCGTAAGAGTGTGTGTGTGTGTGAGTGATATGTTGTTATTATTGATGATAATAGCTACTTTTATTGTAGCGAAGAGTTTTTGGGGGGAGTTTTTAGGTATAGTTTTGGCGGGAGTTTGCTATTTTATATTAATGAATGAAGTGTATTATTCTATTTACAATTTGTTTCGTAACGGGTAGACATTTTATTTCAAACACGCTTTTTATTCATATATTAAAAACATTACATAACTAAAGACAATACATAACAACAATATTAAAAGACAACACGATGATAATTTACGTGATTTCATCAATATTCAATGACATTACCAAAAATATTGGGTTGACAAGGCCATGCCATCTATTTTAACAATCAAGTAAATAATAACATTATATACAAAAGTTAATAGAAACACTTTTAACACACTAGTAAAAATGCAAATACTTTTAATATATAATTAAAAAGACTAATATGGTTATAACATGAAAGACAAAAATTAATAACATTAACGACAAAACCTAATTTATTAGTGCGTTATTTTGTTCATTAAGAAGCATTAGTGATTCTTTGTATGGGCCAATGAAAAATAAACCACGGTTTGCTTCGACACCAACGTTTTGAAAAGTTTGAAAGCTTGGATTGAACACTTGTAGTGACTGATGCCATTGTTGGAAGATCGCAGCTTCAACTATTGGTTGCTTATCTTTATTGAATCCAAGTAATTTGAGCTCATGCTCTGCTGGGTATGGAATGGTGAATAGTTGTCTATACGATGAAACTTCACCATCATCAACTTGTAGATCCCATGCATATAAAATACGAAAGTTATCGAAACTAAAACTTCCAGAAATTATAATAGAGTCTTTAAGCTGGGAAATATAGTATGGAGGTAAAAACTCCCCAGCACGCATCTGTTCAGGCATGTCTATAACTTGAAATTGGTGAGTAATCAAATCAAATGAAACTAACATGTAAATTTTGTACAAAATACCATCATCACTATAAAACTTCTCTAAACCAACCCAGTAAAATTTTCCACCCACAACTGCTTGATCTGACCGTTTTATTCTTATAGATTTACGTGGCAAACAATAATTCTCAAGTACATACCAAATTCTCGAGCTTAATGTAAACACTGACACATACCATGGACCTTGACCGTAATAGGGGTAATTTATCTTTAAAAGTGTTAGGTCTAGAGTGTCAGGATGGACACCAAAACCAAATATCATTTTTGGTGAATCAGGTTGCAGCTTGTAATTAGGGACTAATATTCCTACCGATTTTTTTAGTGATGCGTTCCAAAGAAATAGCATCGAGTTTTCGCCAAATGAAAAACACCATACACCTTCAGATGTAGCAACTGGTGTTAGAGAGAAAATATTAAAGTTTGAAACTACAAGGGTGAATGCTAAATTATCATATGCCGAGCAGATAAAACCTTCAATATTTTGCTTAAAGGTTAAATATAAACAACAATTATTTCTCTCACGAAAACCGTAATTACGAATGAAGTTGGAACAGTTTATGGAAGACTTTCATCTCTTGGACACAGTACGAAGTTGAAGTAAAGACTTCATTGGTAGTCTATTCATGATAGCTAATTGAAGGTCAAATGGTATGTTGTTTGACATATTAAAATTTTTAATAAATGTATAAGTTAGATGAATTAAGATGGATGTATGCTATTTGATTGGGTATAAATATAGTAATACCATAGTCTACATCATTTCACATTATTCATATAATTCAGGAACATTGAGTTGACAAGGCTATAACATATTTTGACTATTCATTTACTGTTTAAAATCATTGACGTGACTAGACAATGACATATATAACATCACTTTATAATATACGCGATTTATGACATGATTTTGACTATTCATTTACTGTTTATAAACATTGACGTGACTAGACAATGACATATATAACATCACTTTATAATATACATGATTTATGACATGATTTTGACTATTCATTTACTGTTTATAAACATTGACGTGACTAGCTAATGACATATATAACATCACTTTATAATATACACGATTTATGACATGATTTTGACTATTCATTACTGTATAGTATAAATATTCAATTACTATAAATATCATGAAACCAACATTAACCTAAAACAGTCTAAACTCAATCTTAAAAAATGCAGTCACATATAAGAAAATTCAAATGTATAATTCATTATAATGAAAAGCAACGAGGCGCCATTATGTTTGTAGATTTGACGTACTCAACGTTACATGAAATGCTGCTGCAGAATTTCAATTTGGAAGCAAATTATTGATTAAATTTATCGGTTAAGCTATCGTCATTTAACTATACTTTTGATATCACAGACGATGCTGAGGTACAATTCTTTGTTGAATGTGCTTGTAGTTCCACAGATCAAGTAGCACATTTGTATGTTTCTCAGCATAAACCAATAGACGAAACTACAAATTTAGGGGAAAACAATCAAAAAAACATGTTTTTTAATTTTTTGGAACCGCCAACTATCGAAAACATCAGCCCATCTATTTTTAATAATAACAATACTAGTACGGCTTTTTTCAACAATGATTTATCTTTGAATTTTAACCCTACTAATTTTCAAATGAATGACTCCAGATATAAAAATGAGACCCATTTCACAAAACCAGAATCCTCATTTGCATTCGGATCAAACGACGTATAACAACCCGCAATTTTCATCAATTTAAAAATCTATCTATTAAATTAGATGCACTGTAATATCCATCTATTATAAATATAACACCTTCTTACAAGGAAATTTTTGCTTTATCTCATTATGCAACGTAACTTGCATCTCTAAAGTAAACAAGCTCACGCAACCTCTATCAATGCCATCTATATCTATGTTTATATCATATAAACATCCTAATATGTCAAGTCTATATCTTAATATCATTTTTACCAAGTACATTATCCATTTAACGTACTTTTCAAAACGTTATTTCAAAACAAGCATTAAACATAAACGTTTACATCAGAACCCTAATTATATGTAATGTATACATATAAAATGAATGTGAAAACATTCAAGCATGTGTAAAAGTATACAATGCACAATATTTGAATCATATTTTCCCTCCAAGTTAATGTGCAACTCATTTAAGCTCAATATACAAGTTAAAGGTTTTAATTATATATACTATATATATAAAGGACTAAACTTGTAAAAGTTTATAAACCAAGGGTATATATTGCCAATTTTGCAAACTTATAAAATATTATATTTTTATATTAATTATAAAAATATATATATAAATTATTCTAGCTTTTGAAAAAAACTTAAAACTATAATCTATCACATTACTAGGGAGCTTCATGTAAGGGGTTTCATTTGGGTGTACGTTTTGACGAGTTTGCTGGATTTACGATTTAAAGTGTCCTGGCTCCTCAAAAATTTACTACATGACCTCTGAATTATGATGGCCCGAACAGTGATACAATATTTCCATAATAAATCCAATCAAAGTGATATTTCATTATGACATAAAACATATCCAATCAAACTAAGACTTGACATATTATCCAGGTTGTGCGACGAAGCCGTTACTTTCATTTCATATACTTTTGCCATCAATCAGATTTCCCTATATTGTTAAGGTGAGTTCATAGCCTCGCATTTTAAATCTTTTGAATACTTTATAAACTCGCGAGGGGGATACATGCTATAAACTATGAATAAAATGTTTTTCCAACTGTATGTTATTTTGATATATTATTGCCTAAGTCCTTTCCTCAAGGCCTCGGTGCCATGAGCTTAGACGCAATAATATACTATTGATATTGTTTTCTATAATAATTGTACTCATTGCAATTATCACTATTTTTGGGTGTATAA
>BQNB010208265.1:0-10420 GCA_026074375.1 Tanacetum coccineum
TGATCTTGTTTAACCACAATAATCAGTAGATAAACAACACGTATTCCCCCTTTGCTCTGGTGCCAATTGTTAGTATAGATTCACCCTGTGAACAATGATCCGGAGGCTTGGTAAAATGGAAAAGAAAAGTGTCCATTTTATTAGAGAGAAAAGAGAAGAGATAAAAAATAGAAGAAGCAGGAGTGTTTGTGTATGTGTGTGGTTTAATAGAGAAAAAGTAACCACACACACACACTCACACTTTACAATGTGAACTCCTACCCCTCCATGGAAGTATGGAGGGAGTATTTATAGTCCCGATATCGACTAGCTAAACTAACCCGACCCGACTATAAATGATAAATGTAATTCCGGATTAGTCACCATATTTTAGGGCTAACACTTTTAAACATTGAAGCAAATTTCAACATATGAAGAAGAGCATCCGCAAAACTGAGCTCGAAATGTAATTCCCTAAAGATTTTAACAAATTTCGAAGCAAGATTATCATCTTTTTCATGGAGCTTTTGTTTGTTGGCTCTCGAAGGATAAGGTATAGACGGTTTAAGCTTAGGAGCAACAACGGGCTCATCAATTGGAGCTTGAATTTGGACTACCGGAGGTTGGATGTTTTCGGTACATGGAAGCACCGTATCCTTTGTCACCTCGGGTTCCCGTTTCACCACTTTAGGAAGAGAAGAAGACGGGGGTAGAATTGGAGGTCTATCATAAGAAATATCACTTCGGGTGGTGATTTCTTTCAAATCACCTCTCGGGTTAGCAATGGTGTTGCTAGGAAGTTAACCCGAACCCGAAGTAGAAGCGGTATTCATTTTCATGAATTGACCAAACATGTTCTTAAGCTCAATAGAATTTGTTAAAGAGGTCATTTGGGTTTGCATGTTTTTCATTACCGCATCATTCGCCTTTATGTAGTTTGAGAAATCACTAGTCGTCACAACTTGTGGTTGATGAATCAGAGCTTGATAAGCCGGAGCTTGATAATTTGGTTGATAAGACGTATTTCCTTGATAGAAGTTATTTCCTCGATTCTGGTTAAACCCTTGATTTTGCACATTCGGTTGAGCAAAACCGGGTGGTCAAACTGATTAGCTACACTTTGGGGACGATAACCGGTATTTCCCAAATTGTAGTTCACTAAGGCTGCTGAAACATATCCTTGAATATTATCTTGATAGCCTAAAAAAGTGTTGCCATCGGTGGCAGGACACTGTCGGTAAAAATGAGCACCGCCACAAGTAACACAAGATTCCTCAACAGCTTTTACGGGAGCTGAGGTTACTTGATGTTGTTTAAACATTACGGTCATGGCACTAGTCACGGCACTGGCTTCGGCACTGGCTATCTCTGAAGAATCAACATTACTTGCTTTCACTTGAGAAACAATCGGTTTGTTTCTTGAATTATGAACTTTTGATTTGTTTTTAATAATTTCCAACACATCTTGTGCACTTCTTTCCAAAAGATTGCCACCGGCGGCAGAATTCAAAGAATCTTGATCGGATGGGTTTAAACCATTGTAGAAGGTATCGAGTTGATGCAATTCGGTAAAACCGTGATGTGGGCATGCACGAAGAAGGTCCTTGAAACGGTCCCATGCTTCACTAAACGTTTCCTCAAACTTTTATTGAAAATTTGAAATTTCATTCCAGAGATTTGTTGTTTTTGAAGGAGGAAAGAAATGGTTAATAAACTTAGACACAAGATCGTCCCAAGTGAGAATAAAACGAGAAGGTTCTTTGTCGAGCCAAATCCTGGCTAGACCATCGATAGAAAATGGAAAAAGCATAAGCTTAATCAATGTCTCGGGCACATCTTTGTACTTCAACGTAAAAGTAATCTTGTTAAAATATCGAATATGAGCATGAGGGTCTTCTTTCTCAAAACCGAAGAATTGTTTTGAAGTTACAAGATTGATTACACTATGCTTGAGCTCGAAATGCTTAGCGGGAATGGGTGGTACTATGATTGCCTCGGCATAACCCTCGGTGGGTGCACGGAGTAATTCCGCCATAGTACGTTGATCGGCCATCGTAACTACGGGAGTCTCTTCAAGAGAAAACGGTTCGACTCTTTGCTTGGAACGTCTACGATTACGACGTTTCGGAATCGTAGAAGTAGGATTCGTAGAAGGTTCACCAACGAATTTTGAAGAAGAGCGAGTTTGCATACACTAAGAACAAAATAAGAGAAAATAAAAAAAAGAAAAATATTTTTGTAACCGATAATCAAACAAGTGTAAGGTAGCTCTTTAGAAAACGCACAAAGAAGTGGATGAGCGGGTAAGCGCGAAGCGTTTTAAAAACCTTCTCCTTTCGGGTAGAAGTTCGTAGGATCAACCCTCCTTAAACCTCTCTTAAAGTTTGTAATCTAAAAGTGAGCCGATTTCACAAGTGACACAACGGTTGTTTTTGTTGTTTTACTATTTTTTTGGTTTTTGAAATACTTTAGGAAAAGTATTTTTGATTTTTCTAATAAATCTACGAAAATAAATCGAGAAAAATAAAATATTTTTATAATTTTTTTGTTTTTTATATAAAATAAAATAATTAAATGATAACTTCAAGAGGAAGGGTCTTCAAAACACTAATCTTCAAGCTTCAACGCGATATTCGATACACACTTCTCCGGCAACGGCGCCAAAAATTGATTCATCCCGATACGTATATAAGGATAATATCAATAATAGTATAGTAATAAGTATTCCGTAAGGATTTAAGAAGATTACTTTTATCCAAAGTAAAATTCAAAAACCTTTCCGAGTCGTATCCCGACGAAGCATGAATTGAGAATCGGTTAAGTTCGTGATCGCGTGCTTTGAATAATTTCAAGGATTTTGATTTTGGATTCTAATTCTACGATTAACATGCAAAAACAAATAAAGGCAAGCTACAAACGAAAGCAATTAAAAATTTAAACTAAAAACGTTAACGGGAATCTAAAAACGCGACTTAATACCTAAACTATTAAAATTTATCCTTAAAACTATTTTTTTATTTTTTATAAATCCTAAATGATTAAAAATAATTTTAGAAAAAAGAATTATATTTTTTTGACTTTTATTTATTTTTTATGAATTAAAAACTGTTTTAATCTAAAAATATTATAAAAAATATTAAACTAATTCGGAAAATTTTGAAAAATTTAGGGAAAATACTTTGAACAATTTATGACTTAAGAAAAATAAAAGGGAACAACCAGCTTATCTCAATAAGCTGGAAATAAGCCCAAAAGGGCTGAAAGCTTATTTAAGAAGAATGGGTTTAAAAGATTAATTGTGTGGATGTATAATTGAAAAAGTCCCAAGGGCAGTTGGTGTGGAGAGTGTGTGTTGAGGTGTTGGTGTTATAAAGGAGAGGTCACAGGTTCGACCCCTGTGACCTTTCTTTTTTTTTAAACATTTTTTTAATTTTTCTTTTTGAAAAAGCTAACTACTAATAAAAATAAGAAACTTTAATGAAAGCACTTTTTCTAAAAACTACAAATAAGCTAGAAATAAGCTTAATTAAGGTGACAGTTATGACTTAAAAGCTTTTAAGCTTTAACACTTAAACTGAAATTGCTTATAAGCTTGAATAAGCTCAAACCTAAGCTAATTAAGCTACAAACACCTTAAACCTAGCCTAATACGCAAAACTAAACAAAATTTAAGCAAATCTAATAAGCCACAAGTTCAAAAATCAAATAAGCATTTATTGAGAAAAGCTATGAAAACAGATTAAAGAGCAATTTTAAGCCAATTTTTAAGCTAGAAAACCAAAAGGCTAGATCTCAAAACCTAAAAACAGATTAAGTTTGAACTATAAGCTTTTAGAATAAGCCAAAAACACAAATTTTAGAACTCTAAATAAGCTAGAAAAAGCTAATGAATAAGGCAGTTCTAGCTATTAACTATGTTTTGGATTTTTTTCAGTCAGCACATGCTGACTTTTTGTTTTGTAAAGTCAAAAGGCTGATTGCAGCCCTATAAATAAGCTAGCAAATAAGCTCAAAAATGAAAAACAAGTTAAAACAGATGGAGTTCACCAACAAATGAGCTTATGCTCAAAATTTTAAAGGCTAAAAACAATTTTAAGTTACTAAAAATTAAAAATGAAAAATGACTGATTTAGGCTAAAAGACACTTAAGAAGACTTTGACAGTTTTTTAATAAAACACAAGTAAACTAAAAAGACTTCTAACTACTGCATTAGACACTCTAAAAGGACACAAAACTACTCTTAAAAACTGTTTTTGAAAAGTCTTATCTAATAAGCTATATAAACCTGCTAGTCACCACAGTTTTAAGTTCCTTTTAGAAAAAAAAACTTAAAAAGAATCTTTAAGACTTTGAAATCTTGAAAACAGATCTAAAACAACTTAAAAACATGTTTGTATAAGCTGGCAAAGTGACCCAATGGTTTTTAAACCAGTTTTGACCCACTTTGGGTCTTGACCCAAACACCCCTTTAAGAATGAAAACTACTTTTTAAAGCTGATTTATGAAGATTAAAGCAAGGTTTTTGAAAAACAGATAAATAACAATGAAAAATAAGCACTAAAGAATAATAAAAACACAATAACAAGAACTGAAAAAAAGCAAATAAGCATAAGCAGTTTAAAGGCTAATAAAGGCAGATTAAAGTAAAAACATGAACAAATGACAAATAAGCATTAAACAAGCACATATAAGCATAAAACACAGTAATAAGCAAGAAAAAGCATAAATAAGCACAAATTAAGCAAATGAACAGTAATAAGCAAAACTTGAAAAATAAGAAACTTACAAAACCCTTTGCACCAAACAAGGGCAGTAAATGCTCTTAGAGCTTATCTACAAGCTCTAGCTTGTCAAGGACAAGCTAGTGAGGTCTATAAGCTCTTACCAAGCTAGCTTATCATCCAATTCAGCTGAGGTACTTTTAGGGTGGGTCTTTTTGTGATTTTCTTGGTTTTTTAGACAAAATATTAAACAAGTTTTTAAGGATTAAAAAGCTTATATAAGAGCTCAAAGACAATATTTAAAAGACAAGTAAGCTTAAATGACAATGATAAAAGAAAAGCTGAAAATTTCATTAACTTGAAAAATTACAATGAAAGTATTTAAATGACAACAATTAAAAGACAGTTAAATTAAAATTGCAATATATTAAAAAGTGGACAAATTTGTTTACAAGCTTTTGACTTAAACAAAATTCGACAAAAAGATAAGCTACTCTAAGGTCCTATATTTATACTAAAATATCATGTCTTCAAGTCTCTTCTTATTGTGCTTATTTGCTGAGAGGGTTAAGACTTGTGTTTGTTGTGAGAGAGATGTCCCAAAATAAATCCCAGCCTTTAAATCATCTTGGAGCCCATGTCGCTTGATCTCACCCCTTCATTTTCTTGTCTTTCTCTTAAGCCAATGGGAATAAGGGGGATTGCCAAGGTGGCATCAACCTATGTGAGTGTTTTTTGTATGGTAGTTGCAGGTTTGTAAAGGAAGACGACAATGAACAGTTATTAATGGGGTTGGCGGGAAATTTTGGTGTTACTCTGTTTGTTTAAGTGCAGGGTAAAGGTTAGGGGGTTTGGCAAAGTAGGTCCCTCAACGTGTATTGTATGTTTTCAAGTTAAGTCCTTTGTGGTGTGTTGAATTTTTAGGGTTGGCAACATTTGTCCCTTAGGGTGATATGTGTTGTTACATGTATGGTCCTTTTGGTCTAACGGCAAAGGGGTAAAAGGGCTAACGAGTTAACTGTTTGGTAAAGGGCTGGATTGGGCCTAGTTTATTCATTTTGGGCCGTTTGGATTAGATAAGGAATTTGGGCCATTTAATTGTTTTGGTCTTCATATAACAACTTAATGGGCTGACCTGACCCATTAGATGGGTACGGGTGGGCCCATTAAGTATTCTTCGGTCTTTGACTGTTGAATTTTTGGGGTTGACTTTGACTTTGACTTTGTCTTTCACGCTTTTCCATTCCGTGCTCGGTTTTGTCGTTTTTGGCTTCGTTTTTCGTCCTTTTGTCGGATATCCGTTTCCTGCACAATATAAATAAAAACATACAAATACAATGTATTTTTGATACATTTTTGGTCGTTTAAGTCCGGTTTTAATGGAAAATGGTATGTGTAATTAAGCACATACCAAAATCCCCCATACTAAAATATTGTCGTGTCCTCACGCAATGCTATAAGTAAACACTTAAGAAAACTAAGACCCTTAATCCCCCTCGACTAATAACCTCGAAAAGTAGCTAAGTGTTCATCGAGGGGAATGAAAGAATCAAAAGCTTCGAAAAGCCCCGTTTTGACCATTTTTTCATATTTACATTAACTACCATACATATTTTTGTATTTTTTTCATTTTTCTTCTTATTAGCAACTAACTAACACGTTTGACTTTCGTTATTTTATAACTTTTAGGGATCATAGAACAAGAAACATTTTAATCCTAAAATGCCCCAAAAAGGATAAATTCATCGTTCCCGATTTTTCACTTATTCCAAACCAAGCTTAAAACGAAATCACCGTTAAATATAAGTTAAGATGCTAACACTACTCATATTTGTAACTTGTGAACTTTTCACTCCCGACAATTATTATATATTAGGTGAATGTGCCATTTCGAATTTCAACCATGGATCAACGTTTTGCAAAATTCTATGTTTCACGTTTCACCCGAGAATAATGAGTTTGAAGGCGAGATCATCCCATATGTAGTCGGATTTGTTTCTCGGCACATCCCAACCTCGCGGCTAAGTGACCAGGCTTTTGACACCCCACAGAGACTAGTATCGAGACTCACGGACCTTCAGTTTCAAAAACTCTTAGGTTTCCCGTTTATACATATCTTATTTAATGTAATCATGAAATAGTCTTAGTTCAAAAGCATATTTAAATTTAAGAAAAAGAGATTTTCCCTATATTTATTAAACCACATTTATTGCACTTAACATTAACATAACTATGATGCCCCCCCCCCCCCCCCCCACCTAATCCTCGACCTTTTTAAAGGCTGCAACATCGGTTGTGAGCCGGCAAGATGCAGCAAACTTTTATCGGTCTCGGATTATTATTCTTACTATGGGCTTTCTTTAGAAGGCTGCAACATCGGTTGTGAGCCGGCAAGATGCAACAAACTTTTATCAGCCCACAGTTTATAATTATTACTCATCATTTATTCATTCATTTTTTTTCATCATTTTTTCATTTTCATTTTTTTTTCATTATTTTATTTAACGATATATAGAGAAGACTTCTTTTTTGAAAATTTAAGTTTAAATTTAGACTAAGACTAAAATTATTATTGACTACATGTCAAAAATTATTGATTTAAGTTTAATTTTCAAAAATAGCACGTATTATTAATCCGATTAGGAGCTTATGGGAAAAAAGCCACAAATTACACACATGAGCTTGTAAGATTTCCAAATAATCCTTATTTAGCATCCAACTCATAATTAACTCTATCATTTTTCGTTCTTCGCAAAGATCCGCGAACGCTTAGTCTAAAAGTTAAGGAACAAGCTAGAGCTCAACACGCTCGATCGAGTCAAAATTTATTCTTATTCTACCCAGCAGGAAAGTTAAAATTGTGACAAAACACTTATTTTATTTTTGAAAATTTTTAAATTTTTTTCATTTTTTTGAAATTTTGGTGGTAAAAACGGGATTACACGAAAACAACGGCTGCAGGCACAATCAAATCGATAGATCCCCCCAAATGTTGTCCTTAATATTTTAAGAAGGGTTTCTACGTAAATCTAAGGCCGTTTATTAAGTATGCCAAAAGATAAACGTTAGTCGATAAGATTTGGATATCGGATTCCCAAATGAAGCTGAGGATGTGAAGCTCTTGTGAATGAAGGACAAAACTGAGAGCACGAGAGGCTTCAAAATCAGAGCAATCCTCGACATACATCACAAAACACAAAGCACATAAGAAAGGAAGAGGCAAGCCAACTCACAACACACGTATTCATTACTACTAAACTAGCATACTACTACTACGATAATATTAGGATAAGCATGGGTTGCCACCCACGAAGCGCTTGTTTTAGGTCACTTAGCTTGACCCGATCCCCCATACTTGAGCTTGTCAAGGGGGATAGAAATGGAGACACGAAACATCCAAAATACGGATGTCTTCTCCATAAGAGTAAGGAAAATCTCCATCGGGCTTTCGAGAATTTTAATGACTTTGAAAGCTTTAGAGTCCCGATGAGATAGTTCCGGGAGAAGGGAAGTATGAACTCTTTTAGAAGTTAAAAATCCGGGGTTGAAAACTTTTCCTCTTTTTTGGATGAAAACGAAGTAAAATTCGAGGGCCCGAGGAACTTCTTTGTGGAAAGGAAGTTCATAAAGAGGAGGATTAGAATCCTCAAGAATTAAAGAAGCATTAGTGGTCTTCTTTAAATTCTTTTCCATTGTTTCACATTTGGTGACTTCAAAATGGCTCTTATGAATGAGTATACCCGGATTAAATACATTGTCCTCGTTGTTGGTCGAGGACAAAGCATCAACTCGGCAAAAATCCTCATAGAAAACCGAGGTCACACTCGGGGGAGGAAGGAAGGAATTCACTTGATTAGGAGGATCAAGTTCCATCAATCAAGAGTTTAGGACTCTCTTTTGATTATTATATTCCTTGGAGTTCAATATGGATCATCATAAACATCGTCATTAACGGTTTCAAGATCAAAAAGTTCATCATCATTATCATCCCATAATGGTGGGGATGAATAATCAAGAGTATGTTCATTCGGTGAACATCTCGGGAAGGTTTATCAACATATCGTTATTAGGAGAATATTCTTGCTATTGGATCTTGGTTAAGCAAATATTTCTGATCTCTTCCTAATAACGTCTTACGGAGTCATATCATCATTTCCCTGTGGAAATGACTCAATAAGAGCGAGTTCATCGGCGAACTCCTTAAGTGAGTAATCATAAATTTCAGAAGTTGTGAGAGAAGAAGAAGAAGTGGTACTACTACTTAATGGAGAGGGAGGGAGATCTTTGGTAGAATCAAGATTTAGCAATTTCTCAATTAGAAAAATCTCTCCCTCCAGATCAAATATATCATCTTTAACTTCCGGTGAAGTCAAGTCGGAATTGGGTTCTGAAGAAAAAGTGGGATTGCCACTTAGATGATTCGTTATCTTTTTATTAGCAAACAAGTCTTCAAGATAATCTTCATATGAAATATTATAGATATCAATCATGTTGATTGATTCTTTTTGAGGATTGTTAGAATAGCTTGAAGTATCATGTCTCATATTCAAGATTAACCTTTTGTCACTGTCACAAAGAATCATTTCTTCTCCGTGAACGTCAATCAAAGCATGAGCGGTCTGTAAGAAAGGTCTTCCCAAGATGAGGGGACACGAGGATCGCTTTCATAATCAACGATGACGAAATCGACCGGGAATGTAAACTTTCCAACTGGAACAAAGACATCTCTTGCAATTCTAACTGGAGTACAAATCTCCCGGTTAGCTAGTTCAAGGGTCATTCGGGTGGAAATAAACTTGGGGTTTTTTTGGGGTAAACCTAATTTTTCCACTAGAGTAGTGCATCAAGTTGATGCTAGCACCTAGATTGGCTAGGGCTTTGCACTTGAGCTCACTAAAACCACACGGAATGAGAAATTTCCCAGGGTCTCCTAGTTTCTTGGGTAACTTCTTATGGATAACCACTGAGCAATTTTCACTGAGGGGTGTATTTTTTTTTTTTTTTTTCTCTTTTATTTTTCCATCTCTTAAAAGTTTCTCCTTATTGGAAAGAAGGACTTTTTTCTCTTTACGCATTTTTTGGTATTTAGGGGTGATAAGAATCCAAAAGCTTCGGTAAGAGAGATATTGACGTAAAGTTGTTTTAAACAGTTGCCAATTTTGTGAATTTGAACTTCACTCTTTTTCTTTTTGGTTTTTCTTGTTTCATCTAGAAGGATTAGGGATTATGAGGGTGACGAGGATCCTTTTGTGCACCACAAAACTTCTTGTGAGGAGGTTTTTTACGCTTTTTGGACGGAGGAGGTGGACCGACCTTAATGGTATACTCAGCGAGTTCCGGATCCGTTAAAGTCTCCTATGCACGTTCATCCTCCTCCGGATTAATGAATGGAGGAGGCATAGGGACGGAAGGTCCATCAAGAACAAGACCACTTCAGGTGGTGATGGATTTCAATTTACCTTTCGGGTTAGCAATGGTGTTGCCAGGGAGAGATCCCGAACCCGAAGAAGAAGCGGTGTTTATTTAGAAAAAGCAAGCCATCATGTTCTTAAGCTCATTGGTTTGGTTAGATATTGAAGCTTGAATCGAAGTTTGCATTTCATTTCTTAACTCATTTTTCACATTGTTAATTTGAGCTTGCATGGCTTTTATATTAACCTCATTTATCTTCTTAATTTTCTCCAACTCACTTAAAGGAACAACTTGATTTTGTTGAATT
>BQNB010208269.1:0-10419 GCA_026074375.1 Tanacetum coccineum
ATCAGTACTAACTTGAACTAACAGACTTAACTTTAATACTAACAGTATTAAGTCTGTTTACAATATTTTCCTAACATTGTTTTACATTAAATGATTAACGAATGAGTTGATATGTTATCGTTGTACATTAGATGCTCAACAAATGAGTTGATATGTTATCATTGAGCATTAGGTGTTTAACGGATAAGTCAATATGCTATCGTTCTACATTAGATGTTCAATGGGTGAGTCGATATGTTATCGTTGTACATTAGACGTTTAATGAATGAGTGGATATGTTATCGTTGTACATTAGATGTTTAATGGATGAGTTGATATGTTATCGTTGTACATTAGACGTTCAACGAATGAGTCGAGATGCTATCGATGTATATTAAATGTTCAATAGATGAGTCGATATGCTATCATTCTACATTAGATGTTCAACGGATCTGTGGATATGTTATTGTTGTATATTAGATGTTTAACAGATAAGTCGATATGTTATCGTTGTATATTAGATGTACAATAGATGAGACAATATGTTATCATTGTACATTAGATGTTCAATGGAAGAGTGAATATGTTATCGCTGTACATTAGATGTTCAACGGATGAGTTAATATGTTATTGTTGTACATTAGATGTTCAACTAATGAGTTGATATGTTATTGTTGTACATTAGATGTTCAATTGATGAGTGGATATGTTATCATTGTACATTAGATGTTCAACGAATGAGTAGAGATGTTATTGTTGTATATCAGATGTTTAACGGATGACTAGATATGTTATCATTGTACATTAGATATTCAACGGATGAGTCAATATGTTATCATTGTACATCAGATGTTCAACGGATAAGTCTATATGTTATTGTTGTACATTACAGGTTCAACAGATGAGTTGATATGCTATCATTGTACATCAGATGTTCAACGGATAAGTTGATATGTTATCATTGTACATTAGATGTTCAATGGATGAATCAATATGTTATCATTGTACATTAGATGTTGAATGGATGAGTTAATATGTTATCGTTGTACATTAGATGTTCATCGGATGAGTCGATAAGTTATCGTTGCACAGAAGATGTTCAACGGTTGAGTGGATAAGTTATCGTTGTACATTAGATGTTTAACAGATGAGTCGATATGTTATCGTTGTACATTAGATGTTTAACAGATGAGACGATATGTATCGTTGTACATTAGATGTTCAACGGATGAGTAGGATATGTTATCGTTGTATGTTAGATGTTTAACGGATGAGTCAATATGTTATCGTTGTACATTAGATGTACAACTGATGAGTCAATATGTTATCGTTATACATTAGATGTTTAACTGATGAGTAGATATGTTATCGTTGTACATTAGATGTTTAACAAATGAGTCGAGATGTTATCGTTGTACAAGAGATGTTAACGGATGAGTCAATATGTTATCATTGTAAATCAGATATTCAACAGATGAGTGGATATGTTATCATTGTATATCAGATATTCAACAAATGAGTCTATATGTTTTCGTTGTACATTAGATGTTCAATGGATGAGTTGATATGCTATCATTGTACATTAGACATTCAACGGATGAGTCGAGATGCTATCGATGTACATTAGATGTTCAACAGATGAGTCAATATGCTATCATTTTACATTAGATGTTCAACGTATTAGTGGATTTGTTATTGTTGTACATTAGATGTTTAACGGATGAGTCGATATGTTATCGTTGTATATTAGATTTTCAATAGATGAGACGATATGTTATTGTTGTACGTTAGATGTTCAACGGAAGAGTGAATATGTTATCGCTATACATTAGATGTTTAACAGATGAGTTGATATGTTATTGTTGTACATTAGATGTTCAACTAATGAGTTGATATGTTATTATTGTACATTAGATGTTTAATTGATGAGTGGATATGTTACTGTTGTACATCAGATGTTCAACGGATGTGTCGATATGATATCGTTGTACATTAGATGTTTAACGGATGAGTTGACATGTTATTGTTGTACATTAGATGTTTAACGGATGAGTCAAGATGCTATCGTTGTATGTTAAATGTTTAATGGATGATATGTTATCGTTGTACATTAGATGTTCAACAGATAAGTTGATATGTTATCGTTGTACATTAGACGTTCAACAAATGAGTGGATATGTTATCGTTGAGCATTTGATGTTCAACAGATGAGTTGATATGTTATCGTTGTACATTAGATGTTTAACTGATGAGTCAATATGCTATCGTAGTACATTAGATTTTCCACGTATGAGTCGATATGCTACCATTGTACATTAGATGTTTAACGGATGAGTTGAGATGCTATCATTGTACATTAGATGTTTAACGGATTAGTCGATATGTTATCATAGTACATTAGATGTTCAACAGATGGGTTGATATGTTATCGTTGTACATTACATGTTTAACGGATGAGTGGATATGTTATCATTATACATTAGATGTTCAACGGATGTGTCGAGATGTTATCGTTGTACATTAGATGTTCAACGGATCAGTGGATATGCTGTTATAGTACATTAGATTTTCAACAGATGAGTCGATATGTTATCGTTGTACATTAGATATTCAACGGATGAGTAGATATGTTATCATTGTATATCAGATGTTCAACGGATGAGTCGATATGTTATTGTTGTACATCTAATGATCAACAGATGAGTAGATATGTTATTGTTGTACATCAGATGTTCAACGAATGAGTTGATATGTTATCTTCGTACATTGGATGTTCAACGGACTAGTTTATATGTTATCGTTATACATTAGATGTTCAACGGATAAGTCAAGATGCTATCGTTGTACATTAAATGTTCAATGTGTGAGTCAATACACTATCGTTTTACATTAGATGTTCAACGGATGAGTCAATATGTTATCGTTGTACATTAGATGTTCAACGGATGACTTGATATGTTATCCTTGTACATTAGATGGTCAACAGATTAGTCGATATGTTATCGTTGTACATTAAATATTTAACGGATGAGTCGATATGTTATCATTGAATATTTGATGTTCAACGGATGAGTGGATATGTTATCGTTGTACATTAGATGTTCAACAGAT
Source organism: Tanacetum coccineum (assembly GCA_026074375.1). NCBI lineage: Eukaryota > Viridiplantae > Streptophyta > Magnoliopsida > Asterales > Asteraceae > Tanacetum > Tanacetum coccineum. Next base: position 3,091 of record BQNB010208269.1, read on the forward strand.
GAGTCGATATGTTATCGTTGTACACTAGATGTTCAACTAATGAGTCGATATGTTATCGTTGTACATTAGATGTTCAACTGACGAGTGGATGTTTTATTGTTGTATATTAGATGTTCAACGTATGAGTCGAGATGTTATTATTGTACATCATATTTTCAACGAATGAGTCGATAAGTTATCGTTTTACATCAGATGTTCAATGGATGAGTAGATATGTTGTCATTGTACATCAGATGTTCAACGGATGAGTCGATATGTTATCGTTGTACATTAGATGTTTAACGAATGAGTCAATTTGATATCGTTAGACATTAGATGTTCAACGGATGAGTCGATATGTTATCGTTGTACATTAGATGTTCAACGGATGAGTCGATATGTTATCGTTGTACATTAGATGTTCAACGGATGAGTGGATATGTTATCGTTATGCATTAGATATTCAACGGATGAGTCGATATGTTATCGTTGTACATTAGATGATCAACAAATGAGTCAATATCTTGTCGTTGTACATTAAAGGTTCAACGGTTGAGTGGATATGTTATCGTTGTACATTAGATGTTCAACGGATGAGCTGAGATGTTTTCGTTGTAGATCAGATGTTCAACGAATGAGTCGATATATAATCGTTGTACATTAGAAGTTCAAAGGATGGGTCGATATGTTGTCGTTGTACATTAGATGTTTAACAGATGAGTTGATATGCTATTGTTGTACATTATATGTTTAACGGATGAGTCGATATGTTACCGTTGTATATTAGATGCTTAATGAATTAGTCAATATATTATCGTTGTACATTAGACGTTCAACGGATGAGTGGATATGTTATCGTTGTACAGTAGATGTTCAACGAATGAGTCAATATGTTGTCGTTGTGCATTAGATGTTCAACGGATGGGTCGATATGCTATCGTTGTACATTAGATGTTTAACGGATGAGTCGATATGTTGTCGTTGTACATTAGATGTTTAACGGATGAGTCGATATGTTGTAATTGTACATTAGATGTTCAACGGATGAGTCGATATGTTGTCGTTGTACATTAGATGTTCAACGGATGAGTCGATATGTTGTCGTTGTACATTAGATGTTTAACGGATGAGTCAAGATATTATCGTTGTACATCAGATGTTCAACGAATGAGTTGATATATTATCGTTTTACATTAAATGATCAATGGATGAGTCGATATGTTATCGTTGTACATTTGATGCTCAACAAATGAGTAGATATGTTATCGTTAAGCATTAGATGTTTAATGGATAAGTCGATATGCTATCGTTGTACATTAGATGTTCAATGGATGACTCGATATGTTATCGTTGTACATTAGATGTTCAACAGATGAGTGGATATATTATTGTTGTACAGTAGATGTTCAACGGATGAGTTGATATGTTATTGTTGTACATTAGACGTTCAACGGATGAGTCGAGATGTTACCGATGTACATTAGATGTTCAACAGATGAGTCGATATGCTATCGTTCTACATTAGATGTTCAACGAATTAGTGGATATGTTATTGTTGTACATTAGATGTTTAATAGATGAGTCTATATGTTATCGTTGTATATTAGATGTTTAATAGATGATACAATATTTATCATTGTACATTAGATGTTCAACAAAAGAGTGAATATGTTATCGCTGTACATTAGATGTTCAACGGATGAGTTGATATGTTATTGTTGTATATTAGATGATCAACTGATGAGTCGATATGTTATTGTTGTACATTAGATGTTCAATTGATGAGTAGATATGTTATCATTGTACATTAGATGTTCAACAAATGAGTCGAGATGTTGTTGTTGTATATCAGATGTTTAACGGATGACTAGATATGTTATCGTTGTACATTAGATGTTTAACGGATGAGTCAATATGTTATCGTTGTACATCAGATGTTCAACGGATAAGTCGATATGTTATTGTTGTACATTACAGGTTCAACAGATGAGTCGATATGCTATCATTGTACATTAGATGTTCAACGGATAAGTTGATATGTTATCGTTGTACATTAAATGTTCAACGGATGAATCGATATGTTATCGTTATACATTAGATGTTAAACGGATGAGTTGATATGTTATCGTTGTACATTAGATGTTCATCGGATGAGTCGATAAGTTATCGTTGCACAGTAGATATTCAACGGTTGAGTGGATAAGTTATCGTTGTACATTAGATGTTTAACGGATGAGTCGATATATTATCGTTTTACATTAGATGTTTAACGGATGAGACGATATGTATCGTTGTACATTAGATGTTCAACAGATGAGTAGGATATGTTATCGTTGTATGTTAGATGTTTAACGGATGATTCAATATGTTATTGTTGTACATTAGATGTACAACTGATGAGTCGATATGTTATCGTTGTACATTAGATGTTTAACTGATGAGTAGATATGTTATCGTTGTACATTAGATGTTTAACAAATGAGTCGAGATGTTATCGTTGTACATAAGATGTTAACGCTTGAGTCAATATGTTATCATTGTACATCAGATATTCAACAGATGAGTGGATATGTTATCATTGTATATCAGATGTTCAATAAATGAGTCTATATGTTATCGTTGTACATTAGATGTTCAATGGATGAGTCGATATGCTATCGTTGTACATTAGACATTCAACGGATGAGTCGAGATGCTATTGATGTACACTAGATGTTCAACAGATGAGTCGATATGCTATCATTTTACATTAGATGTTCAACGTATTAGTGGATACGTTATTGTTGTACATTAGATGTTTAACAGATGAGTCAATATGTTATCGTTGTATATTAGATGTTCAATAGATGAAACGATATGTTATCGTTGTACATTAGATGTTCAACAGAAGAGTGAATATGTTATCGCTGTACATTAGATGTTTAACGGATGAGTTGATATGTTATTGTTGTACAATAGATGTTCAACTGATGAGTCGATATGTTATTGTTGTACATTAGATGTTCAATTGATGAGTGGATATGTTACTGTTGTACATCAGATGTTCAACGGATGTGTCGATATGATATCGTTGTACATTAGATGTTTAATGGACGAGTTGACATGTTATTGTTATACATTAGATGTTCAACGGATGAGTCGAGATGCTATCATTGTACGTTAAATGTTTAATGGATGAGTCAATATGTTATCATTGTACATTAGATGTTCAACGGATAAGTTGATATGTTATCGTTGTACATTAGACGTTCAACAAATGAGTGGATATGTTATCGTTGAGCATTAGATGTTCAACGGATGAGTTGATATGTTATCGTTGTACATTAGATGTTTAACTGATGAGTCAATATGCTATCATAGTACATTAGATTTTCCACGTATGAGTCGATATGCTACCGTTGTACATTAGATGTTCAACGGATGAGTCGAGATACTAACATTATACATTAGATGTTTAACGGATTAGTCGATATGTTATCATTGTACATTAGATGTTTAACTGATGGGTTGATATGCTATCGTTGTACATTACATGTTCAACGGATGAGTAGATATGTTATCGTTATACATTAGATGTTCAACGGATGAGTCGAGATGCTATCGTTGTACATTAGATGTTCAACGGATCAGTGGATATGCTGTTATGGTATATTAGATTTTCAACGGATGAGTCGATATGTTATCGTTGTAGATTAGATATTCAACGGATGAGTAGATATGTTATCATTGTATATCAGATGTTTAACGGATGAATCGATACGTTATCGTTGTACATCCAATGATCAACGGATGAGTTGATATGTTATTGTTGTATATCAGATGTTCAACGAATGAGTCGATATGTTATCTTTGTACATTTGATGTTCAACGGACTAGTTGATATGTTATCGTTATACATTAGATGTTCAACGGATAATTCAAGATGATATCGTTGTACATTAAATGTTCAATGTGTGAGTCGATACGCTATCGTTTTACATTAGATGTTCAACGGATGAGTCGATATGTTATCGTTGTACATTAGATGTTCAATGGATGACTTGATATGTTATCATTGTACATTAGATGGTCAACATATTAGTCGATATGTTATCGTTGTACATTAAATGTTTAACGGATGAGTCGATATGTTATCGTTGAATATTAGATGTTCAACGGATGAGTAGATATGTTATCGTTGTACATTAGATGTTCAACGGACGAGTCGATATGTTATCGATGTACACTAGATGTTCAACTAATGAGTCGATATGTTATCGTTATACATTAGATGTTCAACAGATGAGTGGATGTTTTATTGTTGTATATTAGATGTTTAACGTATGAGTCGAGATGTTATCATTGTACATTAGATGTTCAACGAATGAGTCGATAAGTTATCGTTGTACATTAGATGTTCAACAGATGACTTGATATGTTATCATTTTACATTAGATGGTTAACAGATTAGTCAATATGTTATCGTTGTACATTAAATGTTTAACGGATGAGTCGATATGTTATTGTTGAATATTAGATGTTCAACGAATGAGTGGATAAGTTATTGTTGTAGATTAGATGTTCAACGGATGAGTCGATATGTTATTGTTGTACACTAGATGTTCAACTAATGAGTCGATATGTTATCGTTGTACATTAGATGTTCAACAGATGAGTGGATGTTTTATTGTTGTATATTAGATGTTCAACGTATAAGTCGAGATGTTATCATTGTACATTAAATGTTCAACGAATGAGTCAATAAGTTATAATTTTACATCAGATGTTCAATGGATGAGTAGATATGTTGTCATTGTACATTAGATGTTCAACAGATGAGTCGATATATTATTGTTATACATTAGATGTTTAACGAATGAGTCAATTTGTTATCGTTATACATTAGATGTTCAACGGATGAGTCGATATGTTATCATTGTACATTAGATGTTCAACGGATGAGTGGATATGTTATCGTTATGCATTAGATATTCAATGGATGAGTGGATATGTTATCATTGTACATTAGATGATCAACAGATGAGTCAATATGTTATCGTTATACATTAAAGGTTCAACGGTTGAGTGGATATGTTATCGTTGTACATTAGATGTTCAACGGATGAGCTGAGATGTTTTTGTTGTAGATCAGAAGTTCAACGAATGAGTTGATATGTAATCGTTGTACATTAGAAGTTCAACGGATGGGTCGATATGTTGTCGTTGTACATTAGATGTTCAACAGATGAGTTGATATGCTATTGTTGTACGTTAGATGTTTAACGGATGAGTCGATATGTTACCCTTGTACATTAGATGCTCAACGAATTTGTCAATATGTTATCGTTGTACATTAAACGTTTAATAGATGAGTGGATATGTTATCGTTGTACATTAGATGTTCAACGCATGAGTTAATATGTTATCGTTGTACATTAGATGTTCAACGGGTGAGTCGTTTTGTTATCGTTGTACATTAGATGTTCAACGTATGAGTCGATAAGCTATCGTTGTACACAAGATGTTTAACGGATGAGTGGATATGTTATCGTTGTACATTAGATGTTCAACGAATGAGTCGATATGTTATCGTTGTTCATTAGATATTCAATGGTTGAGTAGATATGTTATCATTGTACATTAGATGTTTAACGGATGAATCAAGATATTATCGTTGTACATCAGATGTTCAACGAATAAGTTGATATATTATCGTTTTACATTAAATGATCAATGGATGAGTTGATATGTTATCGTTGTACATTAGATGCTCAACAAATGAGTGGATATGTTATTGTTAAGCATTAGATGTTTAACGGATAAGTCGATATGCTATTGTTGTACATTAGATGATCAATGGATGACTCGATATGTTATCGTTGTACATTAGATGTTCAATAGATGAGTGGATATATTATCGTTGTACATTAGATGTTTAACGGATAAGTTGATATGTTATTGTTGTACATTAGACGTTCAACGGATGAGTCGAGATGTTATCGATGTACATTAGATGTTCAACAGATGAGTCGATATGCTATCGTTCTACATTAGATGTTCAACGAATTAGTGGATATGTTATTGTTGTACATTAGATGTTTAACAGATGAGTCGATATGTTATCGTTGTATATTAGATGTTTAATAGATGAGACGATATGTTATCGTTGTACATTAGATGTTCAACAAAAGAGTGTATATGTTATCGTTGTACATTAGATGTTCAACGGATGAGTTAATATGTTATTGTTGTATATTAGATGATCAACTGATGAGTCGATATGTTATTGTTGTACATTAGATGTTCAATTGATGAGTGGATATGTTATCATTGTACATTAGATGTTCAACAAATGAGTCGAGATGTTATCGTTGTATATCAGATGTTTAACGGATGACTAGATATGTTTTCATTGTACATCAGATGTTCAATGGATAAGTCATTATGTTATCGTTGTACATCAAATGTTCAACGGTTGAGTCGATATGTTATCGTTGTACATTACAGGTTTAACGGATGTGTCGATATGCTATCATTGTACATTAGATGTTCAACGGATGAGTCGATATATTATCGTTGTACATTAGATGTTCAACGAATGAATCGATATGTTATCATTGTACATTAGATGTTGAAAGGATGAGTCAATATGTTATCGTTGTACATTGGATGTTCATCGGATGAGTCGATATGTTATCATTGCACATTAGATGTTCAACGGTTGAATGGATATGTTATCGTTGTACATTAGATGTTCAACGGATGAGTCAATATGTTATCGTTGTACATTATATGTTTAACACATGAAACGATATGTATCGTTGTACATTAGATGTTTAACGGATGAGTGGGATATGTTATCATTGTATGTTAGATGTTTAACAGATGAGTCGATATGTTATTGTTGTACATTAGATGTACAACTGATGAGTCGATATTATATCATTGTACATTAGATGTTCAACTGATGAGTAGATATGTTATTGTTGTACATTATATGTTTAACAGATGAGTCGAGATGTTATCGTTGTACATCAGATGTTGAACGGATAAGTCAATATGTTATCGTTGTACATTAGATGTTCAACGGATGAGTCGATATGTTATCGTTGTACATTAGATGTTTAACAGATGATTCTCTGCTACCGTTGTACATTAGATGTTCAACGGATGAGTCGATATGTTATCCTGACTATCTCCCGCCAAATACTCCCTCCAAATTCTCCCGCCAAATACTCCTGCCAAATACTCCCTCCAAAATCTCCCGCCAAATACTCCCGCCTAATACTCCCTCAAAAAAACAATTTTTTACCATAAAAGCATTTATTATCCTCACAATCACCCACAGATCACACAAATTCTTACTATCAC
>BQNB010208274.1:0-10419 GCA_026074375.1 Tanacetum coccineum
TTTCTTTGATTTTGCGGGTCCTGATCCTTGTTATATATTTATATATGTTTATGTTTATTTATATATAAAAAGGTGTAAGTGCGAGCGAACCACACTACATTAGGCTTCTTAGTTCTAGCATTCACGTCTTTCAAGTATCGAGAAACACAAGCATCATGATTAGAATTAAACACACATGTTCCACATTCAGCACAAACAGCATTCGCATTCGAAGTTCTGGAGTTTGAACTGTCATTACACGCAGTTACAGACTTTGTTTTCTTAGAAATACTAGAAATCCTATGATGGTCTTCTACTTCCTTCTTTTGAAAAATCCTGTTAATTCTTGCATTTAATTTGTTCAAGGAGTTTTCTTTGAAAATCTTTGCTTGCATCTGCAGTTTCTGTATCTCTGGTTCCTCTAACACTGAACCCGAAGATGAAGTATTCTTTGTTTCCATTTTAACGTGAATTATGAAGTGTGAAAGATTTTGTTGGATCTTAAGTGGATATGATGTGATTGAAGTTGTCCTTAGTCAAAACGCAATATATGTCTTCAAAACGCAACCTGCAATCAAAACGCAATGAACCAAAACGCAACCAATGTCAAAACGCAACAAGAAGAAAATCAAAACGCAACAAGAAGAAATCAAAACGCAACAAGAAAAAGTCAAAACGCAACAAGAACTTTTCCAGTTTGTCAAAACGCAACCTAGAAAAATACGATTTTTTTCACCAAAAATCGCCTTATAATCACCCTTTTTGACCTTTTAACTTGATTTCTCTTGCACAATTAGCTACCTTATGCCTAGATCTTGCTTAATAACATAAACATTCACACATCTAAGCACAAAAATTCGGGTTTGATTTTTTTTTGACTTCTTTTTGACCCACGAATTTGATCTTGTTGAACCACACGAATCAACCACGAATCCACACGTAGCTCTGATGCCAATTGTAGGATCCCGTTAACACTTCATAACATACAATCGATCACGAAATCGGAACTAGAAATGAGAAAGAGAGAGTTGTTCTAGAGAGAGAATTGAGAAAAAAAGAGAAAAGATATTTTTAGATATTTTGAACAACTTACTTTTCCAAGTGGAAAAGTTCCTTATATACCCCCGACACTTAAAAGTGACGCGCGGGATATTTAACTAGGACCCGGGCTCGGGTTTTGCTTGGGATTAAACCCAAAACATATACAATATTAGATTATCTATCAAGCCCGATTCCCGATATTATCCTATTACAACATTAACTAATTAAAGACCGAAGCTCCATCGTAGAGTGACCGAACTTCCTTGTTCGACTCAATAAAATCCGTAGAGTGACCGAACTTCTTGTTCGACTCAATTAATTTAAGGCTAACATTGAGCCACTGCAGTATCATCGTTACTAACTGAAAAACCTCAGCTTCTCGATCCCCTTGAGCTCTTGCAGTTCCACCTCATAACCAAACACGTTTTCATCATGTACTCCATGGAATCTGTTTCTTTCAACACCGAGGACCAAGTTGTGTGAACAAACTTGTTTTCTTTCTCCATGCTTTTTGTCATTATTCCCATATTGTGCTTTTCGATGTTGTTTTAACCTAGTATTATTTTACTAGCTCATTCTTTAAAACCCTTTGCCCTATACCGTTTAACTTTTGTGAATGTTACCTACACAAATGATCTAGAAAGTAACGCTTGTTTCGTAAAAAAACCTTGTTTATCGATCTAACCCTAAGAATAAACTTCTTAGAAATGATCAAACCAAGAAACCCTTCAAAAAAACAAAACCCTTTCTTTACTCAAATAAGAGATTGAACTTGTGGGATAAACCGTTACCACAAATATTGACAACCCTTGAATTAAGAAAGTACCGACGTTTTTGAAGGTAACCCTTGTCGTACTTTATTTTTGCAAAACAATTTCTTGTAACCTAGAAACCTTGAACTCGACAAGTCGTTGGACTTATTCTGCCGTACTCCTTTTGTTTATTGCTCGATAATTCTTGTGATTATAAACCTCACATCTCCGAATAAAAAAGTTAACCTTGTGCGTAACTTAACTCCAAATAATAATTTTTATTTATTTATTATTACTTGAAAAGTAACCTCCCGTAAGTCTTCTACACCTTGTCGCGAACCCGGACAATCGAAGAACTCAAGAAACCCTTTTACTGTTGATACCCTGCTGCTCCTTGACGCCAAAAAACCTCAACAATAAAGAACTTTTGTTGTCGAGAACCTAGTAGCCCAAACAAAATAGAACCTTGCTGTTCCTTCCAGAAAAAACTGAACAACAACGACCTCTTCTTGATCGATCCTAGTTAACCAGAGAACCCACGAACCTAAGCTCTTGATAACACTTGTAAGATTCGATCACCCTACAATCTGGTTACTAGTGCGGAATATATCTGATCTTGAAGACGAACACACCCCAGCAGATTATGTATGACAAAAAAGAAGGAAAAGATGCACAAGAATATAACCCTCAATATTATATGTTTATTGAGTAAGAAAAAGAATGAAGTACAAAACATCTCCTCTCCTTTCACCTCCTTTTATAGAGATGAAGGGAGAGAACAGACAGGTTGGACGAAAAAGTATACAACCCCTCCCCCTCACCTCCTTTTATAGAGATGAGGGGGAGGATGGGCTTGGGCCGTAGAGAAACCCAACAACCCTAATATACCAATATTTTTCTTTCTCACATTTGTGAAGCCATCCTCACATAACCCGGTATGTAAAAGCAATTGGTATACTTTTTCTTTTGTAAAGTAGTTTTTTGGGTTCTTTTATTTATTTATTTTTGAACGATGACAATTTTATTAAAAAACTAGCAAGGCGCTAGAAATTACAAAGGGGCTATAAGCCAATCATTCCAACTACAAGACATACTACCTATATGCTTAAGCCAAGAAAAAGAATACAAGCGAATATAATCAAAAATGTCACTTTTCCTCAAGGAATGAGAGTTAAAAATGACACAGTTGCGATACCTGATGAATACTAGTAAGTGTTTCTTCTTAACTTGAGAACCATACCACGAAGCCAACCATTCGATCCAGTAGGTGTTAGAATCAAAAAGAGGGAAAGAGTCGCCACACCACCTCCTAATGGTCTTCCAAACCTCTTTAGCAAAAGAGCACTCGAAGAAGATATGGACATTGGACTCGACAACACTATTGCAAAAGGGATAAGAAATCTCTGGAATTTCGATTCCTCTAGAAGAGAGATTGAGGCGATAGGGGAGCCTATCTAATTTCAAACGCCACATGAATATGTTTACTTTACGAGGAAGGGTTTTATCCCACGTCGTCTTGGTAACCAAGGATGGTAACATATGATCATCGATTAAGCAACGCAAAGCCACAACGGAAAACATCCCATCATGAGCAGTAGACCAAATACATTTGTCCGGTCCTTCTCTAACCTCGATTTGGCTAATGTCCGCAAGCATGTGATTAAGATGTGTGGAGTTACGAGCTCCAAGGATGCTACGAGAAAAGTTCCATTTCCATTGGCCGTTTGATATTTGATCCCTAATTAAGCAATCCTTTTTACGTTCCAATCGAAAGAGTCTACTGAAACGCATGCAAAAAGGAGAACTACCAAGCCAAGTATCTTTCCAGAATCTAATGATGGAGCCGCATCCAACCTGATATCTAATGGAATCCATGGGAATAATGGAACTAGAATAAAGATAATTAGAAGTCCTAACAATGCTAGACCAAATACCGTTAAACTTACAACCATTTTGATCGAAACCATCTTCACTACCAAGAAGAGCTCGAATAACTTTAACCTATAAAGAGCCCGGGTTAACGAAGAAACGCCATCTCCATTTATGAAGCAAAGCAAGATTAAAAAGCCTTTAAACTACCAATAGCTAATCCTCCTTTATCGAAAGAAGCCAAAACGTGTGGCCACTTCATCCAAGACAATTTATTCGAATTAAGAGATCCCCCCCCCAAAGAAAGAAGCCCTGATAGTTTCTAACGTTTTCAAAACGGTGGTGGGAGCTTTGAAGAGGGAAAGGAAATAAATTCCTAAGCTACCCAAGACTGCTTTGAGAAGAGTTAGAAGACCTCCATAAGAAAGAAGATTAGCGTTCCAAGAAGAGTGCTTCGAGTGGAATTTATCGACCAAAAATTTCCAATTTGCAGTAAGAGACATATTAGAACCGATAGGGAGACCAAGATATGAAAAAGGAAACAAACCCGCATTACACCCCGTGTTAGAAGCCATGAGCTGAACTTCTTCATAAGACACTCTAACGCCATATATGCTAGAATTATAGATATTGATTTTCAGACTTGAAGCTAAATAGAAAACCTTGAAAATGCGAATAACATTTTCTAAGTCGTGAGTGCTCCAATCCGTAGTAATAATAACATCATCAGCAAAGAATAAATGACTAATATTAATACCAGAGGAGCTGGTATTTATACCACGAATAAAACCATTACGAACCGAGTCCGAGAGCGCCATATGGAGACCCTCCATAATGATGATGAATAAGAAAGGAGATAGGGGATCACCTTGTCTCAAACCTCTCCTAACGTTAAACTCGAATGTGGGGCTTCCATTAACCAAGATCGATGTACGAGATGATTCAAGACACGCCTTAATCCATGACCTCCAAATAAGACTGAAACCAAGATTGCATAACATGAAGTCGAGATACCTCCAACTAACCGAGTCGAAAGCCTTTTCAAAGTCGACTTTAAAGATCAACATCTTTTTCTTCCTTTTCTTTTACCAATCAATGGCTTCACTAAGAATAAGCGGCCCATCTAAAATTTAGCGATTCGCAATGAATGCGGTTTGCTCGTGACTAACTATTTTATCCACCACTTTGGAAAGTCTATTAGTGAGAACTTTAGCAACAATCTTGTAGTGAATGCCTATGAGAGAAATAGGCTGAAAGTCTGTTATATGAACCGGATTAGGTACCTTAGGGATGAGAGTAATGAACGAAGAATTAGAGCCAGGGGTATTTTTCTTAAAGAAAGAAACGAATTCACAAAGCCAAGGATGTCCACTTTAAGCATGTCCCAATACTTCTTAACGAAAGCAAAAGTATAACCGTTGGGACCGGGTGCTTTTTCACTACCACAACCCCATACCGCTTCCTTTAATTCATCCATGGAAGCGTTAGTTTCTAAAAAAACATGGTCACAATCATTCAGCCTAGATGAGGAGGGAGTCAAAGGGAAATCAATCAAAGAGTCGTTTGCTTGGAAATTTTGTTTCAAAAAATTAAGGAATGTCACTTTGATTTGTTGAGGATCTGTAACCCATAACCCCTCGTGCATGATATCATTAACGGAATTATTCCTACATTTCTGGTTGACCGAGCTATGAAAAAATCCCAACATGAAATAAAACTTGGAGTTTCAACGCCCTCGAACATCCCATTTATGTGCGCCTTTTGGATCAGTCCATAGCCTCTAAGTTTGTCGAGTTTATCCAATTTCGTGTTGGTAATACAAGAAATCTCACTTCCACAACAGGGTAAAGATACCAGTAACACAGCATCAATCTTGTCTTCTAAATTTTTAACGACTTAATAACATCTTGTTTGCGAGATATTTCTTTACCACGAAGCGAGTTGTTGCCAAAGTCTGATCTTAAGTTTTCAAGGCTTTTAAATTTATCATGTGCATGACAAGTAACATGGAGTTGAGACAATTTCTCGGAGAAGTTATTACAGACTCGTTAAAAAACCAGAGCGCTTATCATAAACCATGAGTGAAATATTTTGACAAAGGAAATCAGGCCGAAGTCACGACTTTGCACAATTACCAGAAGGATGGGCTATTACCATGACCATAAACGTGTCTAGAATCTCGTGATTTAGACTGTCAGGATAGAATATTGAAGAACTTCTTTAGAATGAGGAAACGGATCCAAACTTGCTTAGTTTCGGCTTACTGTCACTTCATCCTGGCTAAAAACGAATGACCTCCCATAGGACATAGGCTATAAGATTAGGAATTAATTATCAGAAAGTAACTTAAATACCACGGCTTTACTACTACGGGAAAAGATAAGAACCAAAGTCTTCACTTGAACACGTACTCCTATCTTCATTCCTACATCCACAAAAAGGATGCGTATATTCTCCACTGTTAGATATGCATAAATACTGAAAACTCACTTCTGTTTCCATAACATGGACATTTAGCCAAGGGATCCTCGAGGACTGAGTCAAATGTTTGACTATATAACAATCATTCAAACACCGTGTTTTTCCTCTACACACTCAGCCAATTAAAATGTGTCAAATCAACAGCACACAAATCTCCTATTCAACAACTAGTTGTTTGGGTCCCATACGAGAGATAAAGACCTCTGATCTTAACACACGCGCAAGCCATCCTGCCTGACATTAGAACAAAATCGACGCGTATAATTCATCCTCTCCACTATGGATATTTTTAAAGCCAAAAACCTCTCATATCTAGTCATACTTTGATTCTGAATTCCCCACAAAAATGAATAATTGCTGTTTAAATACACACAATCCTTACCCAAACCGCATTTCCCTACCTTTTCTTTTTAGCCAATAAAACACAATGGAATAATAACATTCATTTTGTCGACAACGTGATCCCCCTACTTCTATTGATCATAATGTTTAAAGATGTTACGACACGACGCCCAAATCTTAATCTAACATCGAGACCTAATGAACCTTCCAACTTTCGATCAAACCAGAGTGTTTCGTAAAAAAAGGAGATACCTTTCTAATGTCTTGTTTTGCGACATTATAGGCAAAAGAGGTGGAACATCTAAACGCGTGTAATCCCTTTTCCAATGTATTGAAACCTTGTGGACAACTAGGCAGATGCTAATTGGCTCTAGCAAGCAACTGATGAAACTTTAGCATTTGCTTTAGGTGATCCGATATTAGGTTCTTCGTCTTCTATATCAGCGTGCAAGTTCTTTATAACATCTTCCATTCCTTCAACTAAGCTATCATCAGAAGAGGTCACGTCCTTATCAACTTTGTTCTCATCTCCTGTAGATGACGTGTCTGATTCGTCAACAATGTTTATGCTCCAATTACCGATTTCATGAACTAGGGTTTTGAATATTTCTTCACGTATTTCCACCTTTACCTTTTCTGACACAATCAGTTGTAGTTTGGTAGAGATGCATATCCTACCCATACTCATGCAGGTAGATTGCTCAACCTAGAAAAACAAGAATTTCCTAAACAAGCTTGCAACTTTTTTAAAAGTGTTAGAACCCCAGACGCAAAGTGGTAGACCATTTATCTCGATCCAACCCAAACGTTCATCGACTTTAAAAGAAGGCGAAACAGTTTTGATCGAAGAAGAAATATTGATCATAGTGGCATTCAACCTGAAAGTTTCACAAGCATCAGTGGTTGGAAATTGGATCCAAATCTAATATCCCCCAACATGGTGGATTTTAAGATTCATGAATCCCTCATTCTTACAGATCACATACATGTTACTAGCTGTATCCAAATCTTTAAGTTTAACCAAAAGAACTCTAGATGAATCGTTAATACCGATCAAGTCCTGTTCAATAAGTGATACAACGCGTGTTTTATCAGGGGAGGTGAATTCTTTTGTTGTTTTAGGTTTACCATGCACGATAGATGCAAAATAATGCTTATCAGAATGAAGGTCATTTGAATTAAGAGAGAAATTGTTTGGATTAGGGTTGAGGTTGGAGTTGGTGGGAATAAAATTAGGGTTGGGGTTTGTCTGGGGTACACAAGAGTAATGATTGATGTCAGCTTTGTTATGATTAGGTCTTTGGAAACGTGCAACTGTGATAAACAAATGAAATTTCTCAATCCAAATATTAGCTAGAGATCTGACAAATACATTAACATCAGTGACCCTAAAAAACAAATGAATCCAAATCTCTTACCCATCTTTGATCCTTTATTTGCAATGAATGCGTCAACGAGACGACCGTATGAAGAGCTAGCGTTCCATAGACCTTTAGCGTTGAGTGAATCAGGGAAGTTTGATAAATAGAAAGAAGTCGCAACCTTGTCCACGTCCCTATGAAACGGGTTACCTATGGGTTTAGAGGAAATTGATTTGTTGTTGCGAAAGATCCATGTCCATCCATTGGAATCGGTGTGTTTAGTCGGTTTTACCATAGTGATTTCCCCCTTACCCCGTAAAATTCTGGTGAAAGAAATTAGATCCGAAAATCATGGAAGAAGAGAGCGTTTTTTTTCTTTTATTTATTAAATAAAAACTTCTGTGATTCACATCACAAAAATCGACAACTTTTTTCTCTGTTACTAATGATAACTTGCTCGTTGTCAAATTGCATCCCCTCATATCAATTGGCTTGATCCAATAGTTTTCCCAGTCATCAGTAAAGTTAATGTCACGAAAAATGTACATTCCAACAATATTGCTCGAAAAAACTTTATTGCATTATGTGTAACCCCATGACGCAGGATACCATGCAAGATTGCTAGTCACAGATCATGTTGCTAAAGTAAGGTAGATTTGCGGTTTTACTCTTCATGAGACTATTAAGTTTTTATGCACATATCAAAAGTGTCCTAAGTGTTTTCTTTTAATATCTAAACTTACCAACAACCTAAACTACTTATTCTCCGTAACATATTTACCATAACTGTGATATCGCTCATGTCTTTTAATCCTACACTAGGAGGTACTTGTTGCGGGTACCATGCAATTAATATTTACATCAAAAAATGTTATCCAGTTTTATATTTTCCAACACAATAATTTTACAGATGACAAATATTATAGTTTTAAATTTTTTTAAACATTAACAAGTTAACTTAAATAAAAACTTTAGATTACACACGTGATGTTGTACCAATATAGAAGCGATAGCTGGTATATTATAGTTGGTATATTATAGTTGTATGAGGTTAAAGTAGCCGACAATGACCTATGGTCGCAAGTTCTTTTTAAATAAAAACACTATATCGAATTTTAAAAATCATTTACACAATACCTATGTGGGATAACTATTATTAACAATGTTATGATATTTAGCCCACATAGGTAGGAGATTCAAATAATAGAATAAAGATATAATAAAAACTAAATGTTCAAGAAATATATGTAATAAAAATAAAATTATATAATTAGCTGTAACACCCTCATTTTGATAAATATAGCAGCGGAAGCTAATCTGGGGTATTACTTCATGAATCACAGACACAATCATAGAAAATGACTCAAAAGAGACGTTTTTAAAAGATACGTTATCATTCATTTAAAATCAGAGTTTTACAAAGGCAGGTCCCAAAATCTAGAAACATAAAATATGAATGATAACAGGTTTTAGCCATCTTTACGTCCATGCCACTCCATGCCATAAGTTGCTCAATTACCTGAGATAAACATGCTAAAAAGGATCAACACAATGGTTGAGTGAAATTCATAGGTTTATGGTAAATAGTTTGAATACAAATTATAGTGTAACATTTGCACGAGCACAATTATTATGGAAAACAGTATTATTATGGAAAACAGCATTATCATGGAGAACAACATTATTATGGAGAACAGTTGAATGCAAGTCATCATAATGGTAATAATTGCAACGAATACAATTATCATGGAAAAATGGTAACATTATTATTGCACCTAAGCTCATGACACCAATACGTTAACAGGGAAAATCACCGTAGTGACATTGGTTGAGGAACAAATGTCCCCGTGGAAAAGGTAACTTGCCAAGGTTACCTATTAGGTCAAATATAGTGCGTTTGGCTACCCTATGAATGGGTATACAAACGGGAGTCGTCACCCCTAATAGATCTATTCACAATATTCGCGCTCACTCGTAAGCAATTAATGGTTCATGATATGGAAATAATGGCACTGGAAGCTACTTAGGCAATAATATATCTGGATAGCATACATTTGGAAAAAAAACACTTGCATTTATGGTAAAACAATCATGTTATTCAAAATTCATAGTTTAAGCATGTATCCCCCTCGCGGGTTTATGAAAACATTAAAGAGATTGAAAAGCGAGGCTATGAACTCACAATATCGGTTCTAAGTACTTGTGTATATTAAAACAATTGAGCATGTAAATAAGTAAAAGCGAGGTTATGAACTCATTAAGTCTTTGAAAAGTAATCACATTGTTATAAGATAAACGAGTATGTAAAAGAGTTTGTAACAAGCATGTATCCCCCTCGCGGGTTTATAAAACATGTAAATAAGTAAAGGCGAGGTTATGAACTTCACCTTAACAGAATAGGGAAATCTGATTGATGGCAAAAGTATATCAAGTGAAAGACATCCGTATGGTGGTACGATGTTATCTACTCGGGCGGGAAAGTTCAGAATATCGATTGAAAGAAAGCAGCTTCGTCACGTAACCTGGGATAATATGTCGAGTCTTAGTTTGATTGAATATGTTTTACATTATAAAGTATAATGTATATCTTTGAT
>BQNB010208278.1:0-10419 GCA_026074375.1 Tanacetum coccineum
GTAACTAAAGTCTAAAGGGTGAGAGAAGATTATTTTTGTGTTTTTATATTTTTTTAGAATGTAGGTAAAATCTCTAGTTTAAAGGGGTTTTGGTTTTTAAACTAGTTAAACTAAATACTAAAATTAAATCTAAACTACTATGGAAACTCGTATAGGTAAATAAATGTGTTTACTTAATCATGCATGATCCTTAGTTTTCTTCTCCTAATTCTATTGCTTTGTCACACTTGTGATGCGATGTGTAAGTATTTCCTAAGTTATGAACGAATTACACAAACCTGCCGTCTATGTAATATTTCGTTAAGGCAACGCGCAAGTAAGGTAGTATGAAGACTATTACAAGGCCCCTAAGAGTACATTACATGCATTAAAACACATAAAAGGTGATCAACCACAGATGGGTAAGGTAGTATGAAAACTGTTACCGATGGTATCCTTTCTACAAAGTTATGTTTTCCTAGACCTCTTTGTAAGCAATTAAGAAGCTAGTTTTCTAGAGCCTAACGTGCACACCCATCAACAAGAAGCAATATTAAAAGGATCTACAAACTAATTTACATGCAATTATAAGCAAACACTATAAGATCTAGCCTAGCATGTTAAGGAGAAGCGAAGAACAATAATTAATCAGACAACATATAGGCATAATGAAAGAGTAAAAGATAAAGAACTTAACTAATCAAAACATGGAGTTTAGGTGGTTACAAAGGGGTTTGAGAACCCTAAAAACGACCTAAAAGCTGCTAAAACTCATACCCTAAGTATGACTATCGTATCCCACAAGTTCCACATACTTTTAAACCCTAAAAACGAGTTTGTATATATAGAAAAATGACCACGACGGCGTCGCTTTATAATCCTAACGTCGTCGCTTCGCTGAATCTTCTAGGGTTTCACTATGTTGGTTAAGTCTCGACGCCGTCTTAATTTTCCTGACGCCGTCACTTTGATGATCTGACGCTGTCACAAGTATTTGTGACGCCATCTCCAGGGTCTGTGTTCCCTTTTCTTCTTCGACTTTGGTGTAGAGTTGTAATCTCTTTCGTTTCTTCCCCAAATGAGCCCAAGTCACGTGTATTTCCTCCAAATGCCATCCAGTGCTAAAATACAAAAAAAGAACGATTAAGCACGTATTTTAGAGATATTTGCATGATTTATGAGGTTAAATTACACCGAAAAAGTGTATAAAATGATACCTCATCAACTTTGTTATTCAACACGAAAAAGATGAAATGAGATCTATGTTTATTTCCTTTTTCTTTTTATTTTCTAGTTGCGTTCTTCTTATTTTTCATTTGGATTACATGTTTTGGAAAACATTTAGACACAACTTTTGGAATATACACTGATTCTTTCGGACAGATTATTGCTTCCGGAATACAAAGGTTTCAAAACCCTTTGGTTTGATTATTTTGGTTTCGGAACAAGCTCTTTTCGGAATAAAGATGTTACGAAAAAGCGTGGTTAAGATCTTGTTATTAATAACTATGTTTAGAAACTGTGTTCTTATGTTCCGAAATTGTTTCCTTATTGTTCTTTTTCTTCCTCTTTGGTTTCAGAACAAATTGTTTTAAACTGTTATGGTTTCGGAATGATATGGTTTTCGGAACACACTACTTTCGTATTCAAATGGTTTTAGAAATTACTTTCGGTAAAAGTTGTAACTTTCGAAAACATGCTTTCGGAATAATGACTTTTGGAAAATATGTCTTTCGAAAATACTTACCGTAACCGGAAATACTAAAAATACTGAAAGTCTTAGTTAGCCGAAAATACGGAAATCTGAAATTGTTTTTTGGAAACGCGTTGTTTGACCGTTGACCGAAAGTCAAACAGAAACCTCCTTTTTTTAGAAAAACAGTTACCGAAACCTCCCTATTTTTTCAGAAAAAACAGTTACCAATAGTGAAAAATAAGCAGTTTCAAAACTTATCAGTTATGGCACTAGTAGTTTAGCACTTATCAGTTATGGCACTAGCAGTTATGAAACAAACAGATTTTGCACTTAAAAATAAGCAGATTTAGCATTTAAGCACAAATTTAAGTAGTTTAGACCTAATAATCTGATTGAACCTGAAAAGACTGAAATAAGCACTAGAGTAAGCAGATTTTGTCCTGAAAAAGCTGTTTGACTACAAAAATCACTAATAAACAGTTTGACCAAAAAAATAAGCAGTTTGACCAGAAAATAAGCAGTTTGACTAGAAACTAATTAGTTTGACAATAAAATAAGCAACTTGACTAGAAAGAAGCTCAAATAAGCATGAATTCCTCAAACAGAATCTGATAAGCACGATAAGCTATTAAAATAAGCTGTTTGAATAAGTAGTCCAAATAAGACTCGATTCAGAATGAATAAGTATACAAATCACCAAAATAAGCTCTCGAAAAAGCTGGAAATCACGTGAAAATAAGCTGATCAAATAAGTACTTTGAATAAGCACACTAAATCGCCTTTACAGCTCTGATACCACTTGTTATAACTTGTTTTAGGATCGAATAAGCCATATAGTGTGTGTTTAGGTGTTTATGTATGTTTGTTATAAAGAGAGAAAGAGCAGGGAGAGAAAATTGTTAGAGAGAAAGAGGAGGAGAAGATAGAGTAGAGAGAGAAAGAGAATGGAGAAATGAGAGTTTGTTATTGCAAGACTTACCTCATTAATGAGGTTAATGGGTATCTATACCCTTTACATTATGAGCTCTTAGCTCATGGCTTTATATAGCCATGTCTCGTGACTACATTTTAGTCAAGAGACATTTTTCTATCTATTACACATTCAATATTTCTCTATTTATTACAAGACTTTTATCTCAATAAGATCGTTACTCTTTGTATTCTTAACACTTTCATATAGAGTGTTTGATATGTTTGGTTAAAACAAGATAAATGATCCACAAATCAAGCGAATACAAATTCCAGTTCAATGGTGTATATCATGAAAATCGCATATATATTAATTTGTGTGGTGAACCCTTTCGCCTTATGATCACCAACTAAACCAATTCATAACGGGTCAATCGTTTAAAATATGATTTATCTAATTTATTCCTACGAGCCCTTTTGTCCTATACTCGTGTTTGAATTGTTACAAGTCTGTTTAACAAGTTCACGTGATAGGTGTCAATTATCAAGAACCATACTAATTTGTGCACTAACTTTTTGGAATAAAAACATAACGAGAAATCTTTTGGCCTATAGATCCGATTATATTTTATCAACAAGTTATCGAGACAAATTTTTATTCAAACAAAATCATGATATAAATCAAGGTTTCATGCATTCAATATAATCAAGCACTCAATATAAAGGATTACATCATTCCACACAAGTATTACCAAACTACTCCATAGCAAATTTTATTTCTAAACATAAACATAACTTTGAAATTGAGAGTTCATCGTAATAAAAATGACAAGAATGTACTTATCCTTTGATTACAAGAAATAAGTAAATGGACTTAGAGCAATCCAAACATCTCCAATCAACTATTTCACCCTTTACCACACCAAACAAGAGTACCCAACACCTTCTCCTTTGATCCTAGCACTCCTGAATTTGACAGAGGTTTCCTAGCCTTTTGGGATAAAGTTATTTTGTGAGTTTTAAGCCTTAGGGTGTAAGGTAAAGTTCATATGTTGTAAGTAACCCTAGGCTATGATATATAGATTGAAGAACACTTCTAGGCCAAGTAAAATGCCCTCGAGGAGTAAAGTGATGGAAATGATCGGCATCCCATCATTACAAGACTTAAACACCATCATAAATGAAGTTAAGTTAAACTGTTACGGATCTAACCGGGCGGTTGCAAGCGGTTGGCAAACGGTTGAGAGCACTTTGCGGTTGGAGAGGGTTGTCGAACGGTTGGAAGTGATAAATTTTAGTTTTGGTCAAAAAAGGTTGCGAGGGGATGAGGCGCGGTTACGCGGGGTCCAAAACGGTTGAAGTCAATTTTCCTTCTCGCGCGTTTTTGTATTTTTTTTGTTCACCGTCGTTCCTTCCTTGATTGTGACTTTCTTTTGTTTCTCCAAAATGATAAAACTTTTTTTTCTTTAGTCCCGAAAATGATTCTTTGATGACGTTTCTCTTAAATCAGCTTCCACGATACTTTGTGGTTGATGAAAACTCTTCGTACATGCATGAAACTTCTTTTATTCCCCTTTTCTTCGTATTTCTTTGTCTTGGCTAGCTATGAACAAGAAAACATATCTTTGTGCAATTTACTAGCAAAAGTTCGTTTGTTAACCAATTATCATGTATAAAAATAAGGACCGCTTAAAAACTTACTCGAATTAAGCTTTATCAAGAACGAAGCATGATTAAATTTTCATGTCCCTTTTTTCCTACGACAAAACAAAGAGTAAACGGGTTACTAAATTATCATCCTGAAACAACTACTACATAAAATAAATCTAGAAACACATTGTATGAAGAATACGTAAAACTATAGCCCCTAACACTAGTGATTGATAATGCAAAATAGCAAAGCTAAACATAGAATATGTATCCGTGTTATCGCAGTCCTAGTTCGTGAAAATACTGCATCTCACCGTCCACAGAATTCCAACGCAATTAACATCAACGGGAACTTGAAAAAATTAATTATGAAATAATGACATATTTTGCCTTACCCCGATAACAAACACTTTATATCACTTATGATTATACACAACCAATGTCATCGCCAAAGAACTACAACATTGCCAAAACAACAACCTACAGACAACAATTTTATAAAAAGATGGAAACAATTATTCACATTAGGTACCACAAACATACCAAATCAAAACACACGTTGATTTCATTATTTTGAAACACAAACAAAAGTTGAAATAGTCCAACACAAACCACAAATGACATATTGTTCGCATAACCAACATTTTAATTAATTTCAGATACAAACAAAGCTCCAAACGATCCAACAAACACCCTACACGATACAGTTTTAGCAAGACCAAAAACGTAAAGAACTATCGTTAAAAGCAAATTTTGTGTGCTCACTGTTGGTGCGCCATTTTGGCAAAAACCATGTGACGCGCTGTGCACAGAACCCCCACAACAACAACGTCAACATGAACCTGAAAAAATGAAGTCATACACATAAGAACATATCATTAGCAAGCTCTGGGACTCTAATACAACGCAAAACATTTGGAACTCTAAAGACATAAGGACAAATGTAAAAACACACCTCCACCCTTCCACACGCAAACAAAACACGCGTCACAATACTCATGATTAGACACATATAACATCATTACTAAACAACCGTTACTTACGTATCAACACTTTACAACCGTTGACTTATTACTTTTAGATACAAACCAAACCCTCAACGCTCATACATAAACCTTAAACAAAACACTTTTCGAAGCAAAAAGCACGCAACGCTGCTATAAACTATATCGTTACGAAATGAAAGGAAAATCTTAAACAACATACTTTTTGAATCAGAAAACATGCATCGTACTATAAACTATATCATCAAGAAATGACAGGCGATTACATTACTATCAGATATAAACAAAGCCTTAAACAGCCCAACAAAAAAAGCAAACGACACAGTCTTGGCAAAAGCAACAAAAAACACCAAACGACACTTACCCACAGTGGCATGAAGATGGCACACCAAACGACACAGCCTTCAAAAACACCACAACACATTACGTTTGTATATTCTGTTACGTAGCCCACATAATTTTGAGTCGGCTTCTTGTACATTGCTTAAAGCTGTGTTTTATTTGGGTGAATACCTGATTATGATAGAGTTCAAATGTCATTGCTACGTGATTTACTATTCTATAAAAAGATAAGTAAATCAACCAAAAAAGCACAACACCACAACATGCAAAAACAATATCCAAAATAGATATATAAAATCCTATAAAACTACAACATGCAACATCCTTACTTTAAAAATCACCATGGAACACAAACCGTAAGACCTGTAACTACACTTTTTAGTAAAGGTTTAGGTATGCAAAGTATAATCAGGTATTCACCAAAATAAAACACAACTTTATAAACAAACACACACACACACATCCACAAATCCACAAATAAAAAAAGAATACCATCCATTAACGAATCATGTAGCAACTAAAGCTCGGTATCTATTCCTAAAACATCTAAACCCTAAATGATATACCACTACTTTAGATCTAAATTAACAACCACTACATGTGTTTATAGAGAGAGAAATCAAACAAAAAAAGAAAAGGCCACTCTCATTGCAAACCATATTAATGCTACTGGAATCAGTAATGGAAGACATACGTCCAACATGCAATGAAACCTAGAAGAACTAAAGGCACGTTTGGTACAGAGAATTTTCGAGATTATAAATGAAGTAGAGAATTGGATTTCTTAGAAATAAAATCCAGTGAGAAAGTTTATTGAATTCCACTATTTGGTAGCGTCAGAGAATTAAAAAAATAATCACGCAAATCTTTTTTTTCCTTTTAAAAAATATTTAAATAGAAAAATAAATAAATAAACAAATAATAATAATAATAAATATTATTATTATAATAAATAATACTAATAATAATAATATATAAAAATGATAATAAAATAAATAATAATAATATTAACAAATAATAAAATATTACTAATAATAATAAACAGTAAAATAACAATAATAATAATAATAATAATAATAAATATTAATAAATAAAGAAATTATAATAACAATAAATAGTAATAATAAAATAAATAAATAATAATTATTATTATTATTTTAATATTTATAATAACAACAAATAATAACAATAAATAATAAATAAATAAAACGTAAATAAATCTCATTTGTTTTGTGACTCAAATGAATTCTCACAAGTAAGAAATGGTTTCCACATCAATTATGATGGAAATAGTTTCCACACCAATTACAAATGACCCAACTCCTCAAAGAATTCAAATCTCCACTTTTTTTCTTTCTCTAGTAACCAAACAATGGAAATGAAATCAATTACATTTCTCTTCCTCTAATTCCCTCTACCAAACATACCCTAAGTGTCAAGTAAATGGAGAACCCACGAAAGGTACGTTTGGCAAAAGTAACTGTTGCTAGAATTGGAGATGGCGTTGTAGATGGAGATAGAGATTATGAAAAGAAATTATTATTATAAGCTACATGAAGTAGTATTTGGTTTTAAGAGATTATGAAAAATTATCTTTTTTATAATCTCATATAAGTTTTTGCCAAACGAAGCTTATATTTTAATAGCTTATTTTTTTGAATCCTTCATATAAGTTCATAATCTTCGGTGCCAAACATACCCTGAGCCTAATATTTTAATCCTTCAAGCCGCCCGCTCGGCTCGGCTTGTGAACAGTGTTGGCTCAAGTCGCGGCTCCATAGTGCACCTAAGTCGATTCCTTTCCTCAAACTGACTTCCTGGCTAGGCGGCTTCGCAACAAGTTCGGCTTGAACTTCACTTGGTTAAATGTTATATACTATAATATCATGGATTAAGGAACTACAACTGGTATCAGAACAAATTTGGTCTTATAACATTTCAAAACAAGTGCTAATTACTTGTAAAATATTTTTTAAACCAAGATCCACCCATAGCTGAAAATAATGAAAGTATTGATAACATTGTTGGAAATGATAATCTTAACTTTAATGCCAACAATAATGCAAATAACGACCTACCACAACTTCTAGATTTAAATGGGAGCCCATTTTACTCATATCTCTCAACTAGAAGCGATTGATTTTCTAAGTAGAAAAAATAAGATGATAGTCTATCTTGATGCACTTGAACAATTTCTTTTATAAATATTAGAAAATAGTCCTCAGATACCAAAATCTCATGTTTCTACTCATGAAATCTTTAAACACTAAAACATTAAACGCTTACCACCCCTTAAGATATGACCCATCTTAGTTAAACAACCAATGTGTGTGATTAAAAAGAGAACTAAAGGACCAAACAAATGAAACAATGATTATTATTGTAAATGTTTTTGGGATTGATAATGAAAAACAAGCGTACAACATGCAATAAACTCAACACAATAACAAAACCAGCGGGAACTATGAGAGCTTCAGACACGTATCTCTTTTTTTGCATATCAACCAGCTTGGCTCATCTCGGCATTTGAACATTATCGGCTCAAGCCATGACTCCACAATGCACATAAGCCATCATCCTCCTTCCAGCCACCATCTTAACTAATGGCTTCACAATAATACCAGCTCGATTCACTTAAATAAATTATATATAATATAATATATAAGTTTTAGTATATTATTATCACAACCCTAGTTAAATTAAAGCTCCATTTGGTTAAGGGGTTTTTGCACTGTAGGGTTAGATTGACAACCAAAAACATGTGTTTGATTTAAAAACGTGAGCCCAAGCTTTGGGTTGAATGTTAAATATAATGCCATCTGTGAATCTAGTGTACAAGGTCAGGTTTTGAAAAAAGATTCTGGTATCTTTTGCCTTTTTGTAAAAAAGTAGGTCCTAAACTCATATACATCACTCATTAATAATTAATAAATATATACATTTTTGGTAGTGCTTCCCTCCTTACAAATGCTACAGTAACTGGGTTTTAAAAATTTTTTAATCCTAATAAAGAGTGTTCTATTATTACTTTATTCCTTTTTGTTCTGTGTGTATATGTGAGAAAAGGTTACGTGTTTTTCAATCAGTGACTCCAACACATCTTCATCCAAAAAACATATACCTTCATTAACCTCTTTCTCTCAAACCACCGACTCACAATACCACATCTCAATACCACCTCCTAATTATATAAAAAAAGTTAAAAGATATATAAATTGGGGTTGAAACGGACGTGATGGGGTTGCAGTTGAATGCTGCTTCAATAACTAGGTATGAAAAAAATAAAAAACTTGGGTTTTTTTTTATTTTTGTTTTTTTGTGCTATTAAGCTGATTTTATGATGTGTGAATTTTTCTGACTTTAGTTGTTGGTTTTAGATTTGTGTAGAATTGGGTGTTTTCCAATTTTCATTGAATTATGAAAAGTGTGACGATGACGAGAAGTTAGAGGGTATTAGGACCTGCCACAGGGTACAATTACATGGTACTAATTTTACACCTTTTTGATTCATTTTTATTTCGTACTTAGCACAATTATATCTTAAAAGCACGAGTTTGGGGGCGTTTTATATGTTATATCCCAAACGAGCACTTCAAAATCAATTTTATAGGTTTCAATTTAGAATTGTATTAAAAGGTCGGTTTGAATTAGCTTCTTTTAAATAGTTGAATATGATATGGGTTTTGATGATTTTAGTATGTAGTGCAAATTAACACCAAAATGCAAGCATTGGTGATTTATGAGATGATATAAGTCTGTTTTTTGATGATTTTAGTATGTAGTTTAGGCTTTGAAAGGAAGGTCCTTTTCGCTACTGGATTGACAAAATCAGAGATGTGATTCCATTTTCAAGATACCTTGGAAGAGCATATCTTTGAACCTTCAAAGCAATACCAGTACCAAGTTTTTATCAGACACAAGGGGCATCCAAAACCACATCTGATATTTGTGATTTTGCAACCGACCTGGTGGTTGTCTGCAACAAACTGACCACGAGCTTGCCCATAGGTACTGCCAGTGCACACTAAAACTGCACCACATAATTCAGGTCAGCTTTATGCGATTTACATGCAAGAAACTTAATATTTACAAGCTAAAAGACTATTTCATAAGCTTACAATAGAAGTGATCGGAAGAGCCTTAAAAATGCAAGAAATAGCTGAAGTGAATACACATAAATCACTGCTATTTTCACCACATTTGAACCTGTTTCTGTGTCTATCCACAGTTGTAGATAGTCGTTTAATTTTTTACCCAAAGGCCACCTGTTGACCCTCTCAACCAAACTGAGCTATCTGCACCTGTCAATTTGAAAAGAAAGAACGTGTCATATTTAGTTTATTTACACGATGTTGAACCATATTGATACTTCTTTTCATTGATATACAGTTATGCGCCTTAACATAATGTATATTACATTATTGGTTTCCTTAAAATTTTGAATTGGGTGGATTTATTTGAGATGAATATTGTTAAGAACTTACACTATGCAATCATTCATCTTTTTTGTATGCATGGTGATAGTGGCTCTATGGATTAGATATCATTGGCACATTATAACTGTCGTGTTAAGAATTCTGATGGGACAGACATGCACCCATTTTTTAAATATAAATTAACTGCTCTGTGATGTGTTTTAAAACGCGAAAGTGCAATACCAAACACCCTCTTAGCGAAGTGATGGACTGTGACTATTTTGATGAGTTGACATGTAAAGTGATTGCTAAGTAGTTGTATAATAAGATTTAGTTTTGTGTGCTATGATCAGAATCACTTTTGACATATAGAAACAATAGAAAATGAAAAATGGTTATATGATACGTGAAAAAAGAATGATAA
>BQNB010208279.1:0-10419 GCA_026074375.1 Tanacetum coccineum
CCGAACCCGTACTTTCCTCAAGAAGTGCCGCAACTTGAGCCTTGAGGACAAGGCTCTTCTAACCGGAGGAGACTGTAAAATTCCGTATTTTCAGGTCATTTATGACGTCATATATTTCACTAATTATTTTTTTTCTCGTACCCGTTTACTTTTAATTTTAATAGTTAAGTTAAATCGCTTAAGCTATAAATTATCAATTAGCGTAAACGGACACCAAACGAATTAAAGTTTTCGTCAAGCAATCAATATATTATTTTTACGAAAGTAATAATCAACTTTTTATATTTTATTTTTATTGGTTGCGTAAAGTGTAACAACCGTCAATTTTCGAAACATATTTAAATAATAAATCATATTTATTATTACATGTTTGTCGTTTATAAAATTTATTTTTAAAAATTATTTGACTTGAAAACGAGAAGATATATGTTATTTTTAAGTTGACTTATCAAAAACGAACCGCTAGATCACGTTTTCACGACTCGGATTCTAAAGCAATTTGATGCATCGACCAAGCAACTTAATGGGAAGTCTGGGCAATATCTCCATTAGTATTAGATTTGATGGAAGCTCGGATGTAGTAGTCTCTTCTTCTGTTAAATTCCAAAGAGCTGTAAAAACCTTCTTAAAAACCAACCCCGATGCGATGTAGGATACAAGCTTCATGATTCGTTGACTGTTACTATAATCTATCAAAGAACAATATTGCAACTTCTAGCTATGACGTATAGTTGTGAGAGCAGGTCGACCATGTCTCTTTATTAGCAAACCAGCAAATTCATTGAGTCAAAACCCTAGCTTTAGAAGCAAGTCATACCTAAGCTTGATGGGCCGGTGTGGGCTGTTGGACCAGGCAGGCTGGGCCGTGTGATACAAGAGTGGCCCATATTGGGCCTTCTGTGGATAATACAAGACTGACCCAGGTAGGCTGGTAACATTTGTAATGGACTGAAGTGGCCCATTTGTGGCAGTAGGAGGTGGAATAACAATCATTGTCACGTAGGGTGTATGATGATAAAGTAAACACAAACAAATATTAGTGTGTAGATTTTGTCTAATAGTAAACAAAACGTATTGTAACTCGGAACTAGTTGATATCCAAAAGGACAACACTATAAAGCCAAACTCACCACATCAATACTTCAGCGAGAAACAAACAAGCAGATCGAACAAATAATGAAGAAAACTTCTCGTGAACCAAAGCACGAAAATACCAGTTCTTGACCTTAAGCACGAACAACCAAGAAACGACGTGTGGATTTATAACCTAAGCACAAATCACAAACACAATATATATCAAATGAATGAGAGGTAAAAAGAATCGGCAGATTTGATGTTTTTAGAGTTTAGGGATCGGTATTGTCACACCCCCAAATATTTGATATTAGTCAAGGGCTGACTTTACTAAACGGTACTCATTGTTATGTAAATGTGTTGTGTGTTAAATACTTGTGATTGTTACATAATTTTTCGTTTCTGTATTTCAATTTAACTTTTATTTCATGCAGGAACAACAAATTAACAGGCAAAGTGGAAGCACGAGAAATGCGAAAGACACGGGAAGATACTGATGCTTGTGCTGTAACAATGGAAAATATGTCAGAGAATACCAAAAGCGAGATTAGTAATCTGCAGGGTGTTGGTGGCAGCGATGGTAACATTTATTTAGCAACAGATTGCAGTCTTCTAAAGGAGAAAAAAGGTCGTAAGCGTAGTGAGAAAAAGAAGACGACGACATTAGGATGACCTCATAAGGGTATATTGGTAATTGATGGTGACGTTATGAAGAAGGATAAGAAAAAGAAGAGAAAAAGAGATTCTTCCAAGAAGACACAAACAGAAGAAATTGATGATAACCAAAATGATGGAGCTAAACTATCTATGGAGGATAGTGAGTTTGAGAAAATTTATTGCAAAAAGAAGATATTAGATGCTCAAAATTCAGATAATGTAATGAACGAGATTATGACTGAGGAATCAACTCCTGAAACGCAGAATAATACTGAAGACAGCAAAGTTACTAAAGAGAAAAAGAAGACCACCGAGTCTGTTGAAAACAATAACGGTAAAGCTAAAGCTAAAGCTAAAGGAAAAGGCAAATCCAAGAAAGTTAGCTTTGCGGGTCATGTTGAGGTCTTCCCATCATCAGACAGAGAACCCGAGAACCAATCAACAAAAGGAGATGGTCTTATCCGAGGTAAAAGGTTTACACCAGAAGAATATGTGATAATTAAAGAAGCAGTTCTTAATTATATGACAGCCCGTGATTTGAAGATAAGAATTGGAGAGGAGTTGTAATAAGATTAAAGTTGAAGACTTTAAGTCTTATCATGAGTTAGGGGTGAGAAGCTATATATACTCCCCTACCTAGCTCATAAATTTCATCCCATCTAACCTTAGAAACACAGAAAATTCGTTCTCCTACTCCCCTCCATTAATCAGCCGATTGTACAAACCTTAATTAGGATTTTACAGATTTTCGGTTCTCCCTTATTGAAACAGTTTGATTTTTGGTAAACCCTTAAAGGGTGTTTCTGATTGTGACTTGATCCCGTGACCTCTATAGCAGCTTAGTAACTTTGGTTTACAAGTTCTCAAGGCGTGAGAACAGTTAGAAACAAGCTAGGGTTTATATCTGTGATTTTCGGTAGATTTTGGTGGAATTCGGTTGGACCGAATTTGGTTAAAACCCTAGGCATAGTCTCTGATTTTCGGTACAGAATTCAAGGGTGTTCTTGGGTACTTTAATCAGGGGTATTTGGTATACAAAGGTTGTTTGGGATACACGTGAATTTGGACTAGCATCCGGGCGCATTCGTTGGACGTGTTTGTGTGAGCACTCGTAGAGGTGGAAACTTATCCATTTAGTTTCATTTGCAGTTGATCTTCAAGGGTTAGTTTTCTATGTTACCCTTTTGTTTATTTATTGTGTGTTAATTGTATGCACCATACTTGATCCATATCCGCTGCGTACTCGTAGTGTTAATGGTTAACAGTTTATTAAATCCCAACACCTCCGGCCTTGCAAACATAGTTATTTATGATTATTTATATTGCATATAATATGTACATGAAGCATCTAGCATGAATAGTGTGGCAATTCGGGTAGTTTTGGGTTTGCAGGTCGGTATTACCCCTTTCTTATCAGTTATTCTATATATCCATTAGAATGAATGAAGATAGACCTAAACCATTTAGTTTGTTGTTTAGATCGAATATCACAAGAGATGTCTTCAGAAACATCCTCTTTTTTGCTCTTTTTCAATCATAGTACGTGCCTGTTACCGTATTTTCATTTCTTCCCTTGAAATAATAACTGATCATACTATGGTTCCCTTTCCCTGTTTCTTTAATAACTGGTTGTCTTTCATGCTCTGATATGCCTCATTAAGATCGCCATGAACACTGAATTTATTCACACCCCTTTCTTTAGTCAATTTTCCTTCACTTCATTGCTAGTTTTTCCTTGTGGACTTCATGCACTTCCTTCCTTTTGCCCACTTATGTTACTTTTATCTTGTTTCACCTATGTACTTTGTTTTTTTTAAAATGAAAATTCACTTTGCTTGATACTGGACATATAGGCACCTTTTGGTCCAAGCCTCGTCCTAAATACACGTCGAAACATAACATCAGCACCAGTAACTATTCTACTATTGCAGAAGAATTACTGTAATATGCCGGTCCACGTGTTTAGAGGTGACCAAAATATGCATTAACTTTTAGAAGGGCTCTTGATATGTTTTGCGAGATCGGTTGTTTACAACTTCTTTTTACAATATACTTTGCCGTGGATACTTCCTCTAGATAGCCATGCAAATTAGCATAATAGAGGTGATTCAATTGGCATTACGTTCATGATAAGCATATGTTCATTGTTATAGAAGAGCACCTTCTTGAATTTTGACCTTTTAGTCAAAGTTGTCATTAGAGACCGGTCGTTAGCCGTTAGGAATGAGTATCAAAGTTGTCAAGAAATATTAGTCTTGATGCCCCAAGGCCATCAATCCAGACATCACCAAAACTGTAAAAAAGCCATCCAAAAACCCCTTTATCTAGTGTTTGATATCCCATTGTTTTCCAACACTTTCTACTGCATTTGATCTCTTTGCTCTTAGGGACATAAGTCTTGCTCTCACATCATCAAAGATGAGCCTTGTAATCTCTTTGCTATCTCTGCGTTCATTATTGAAAATTTTGCAATTCCTCTCTTGCCACACATAGTACACAGTTGCAGCCAAACACAACTTTCCTATAATGCACCAGACACTGTTTTGGCTTTTGTAGTTAGCTATGTCCTTAATGATCTCCTCCCAGCTTATAGCATTTGTCTTGATTTTGGCTTTTCCTTTCACTGTTGTCCATATATATCAGCAACTGTTTTGCATTGGAAAAACAGGTGCTCATAGGAGTCAGGCCTATGTTTGCAGTATGGGCACTCTACCACTTTATGAGGGTACCATTTTATAACATATAATGTTTGTAATTTCATGTTATAACGTTTGTAATTTCATTTTGCATTTGGTTTATGAATTATAATACACTATATATAATTGTTGTATACAAAGGCACTTTGCTGATCAACTAAGCTAATTGGTCGTAATAAGGTCATTTAACCATTGCATTCCAACAACTGAACGTCTTTCCCTCCCTTAATATAAAATACTAAAAAACAACACAGTTAGCAATGTTTATTATCATAGGCCAGATGTTCCCCCATTTTATTACCAAATATTAAAAAAAAGTCGCCTAATTCGAAATAGTTAGTAATGTTATACTCTAATAAATGCCCATATTATTATGTTATCTACTTTTATACTCAAACAAATGTTACATACATTAGACATGTCTATGAAAATAAGGTAAATATGCATACCTTTTCACTGTCTAAAGGTGGCCATCAGTGGATCGTCCTTATTTTCATATCTCTTTAGAAGTTTTTCTTTACAAACACAAAAAATCACTCAAAGATGCCAATAATTTCGATCTCTAACAGGCCAAGTAACTAAAGATAAAGCACTATATCACACTCACTTTCATTCAGATAAGGTCACTAAAATTCCTTTCAAACAAACATCTTTCCCTTTAATCTTATAATTCCGGCACAAACATGTATAACATAAAAAAATGACACCAATCCTTAGATCTACTATATGCAACCACTCATATTCATAATGAATGAAAAATTCAAAAGTAACAAATTAACAC
The DNA here is from genome assembly GCA_026074375.1 of Tanacetum coccineum. Classification (NCBI taxonomy): domain Eukaryota; kingdom Viridiplantae; phylum Streptophyta; class Magnoliopsida; order Asterales; family Asteraceae; genus Tanacetum; species Tanacetum coccineum. The sequence goes on from BQNB010208279.1 coordinate 5,209, forward strand.
ATCAAACTAAACAACATAAGATAGATTAATACTTACAAATATTTAGATGCAATGATTGAATTTAACGTGCATTATCAAAAAAAATATCAATTGAATTGAACTTAATCAAATCAAAACCCTCCAATAATCTTAATCACATAGAAAGCAAATTAGCCTCTATTATTAGTAATATTGAATTTACAACTTGCACATGTTTATGCATAGTGTACAACTCATACGAACAATAAATAGTTAATACATATTTTCTTCGTCCCAAAATTATGTCCTCTGACAAAAAACATAAATATAACCTGACTTGACCTTGGACCATGTTCACTTCACCTACGACATGCATGTTGTCACGGAGTTTAGGGCAGCTGTCCTCTTCTTGCTGCTATGTTTTGTTGTATAACATATTTTGCTGTGGATACTTCATTGCTAGTAGTAGTTCCTTGTGGACTTGATGCACTTTCTTGCTTTTGCCCACTTATGTTACTTTTATCTTGTTTTGCCTCTTTACTTTGTACTTTTTTGGTTGAAATTTTACTTTCATTTTCTTTTTTGCTTGATACTGGATATATAGGGTCCAAGCCTCGTCCTAAATACACGTCGAAACACAACATTTGCACCAGTAACTATTATACTATTGCAGAAGAATTATTGTAATATGCCATCGATGTGATTAGAGATGACCAAAATATGTACTAACTTCTAATTTTATCAATCTCAAAGAAGGGCTCTTGATATGTTTTGCGAGATCGGTTGTTTACAACTTCTTTTTACATTATACTTTGCCGTGGATACTTCTTGTAGATAGCCATGCAAATTAGCATAATAGAGGTGATTATACTACCTTGGCAATTGGCATTACATTCATGATAAGCATATGTTCATTGTTATAGAAGAGCACCTTCATGAATTTTAACTTTTTAGTCAAAGTTGTCATTAGAGACCGGTCGTTAGCCGTTAGGAATGAGTATCAATGGTATAGTGTGTTTTGCATTTCTGCTAAAAAGGCTGCTGTAGTTCTTGTAATTTTCTCATAATTTAAAGGATCCTAATCATTTTATAACACGATTCTTATATCCATTTGACCTCAATGAAACCTGATTATTTTTCCATAAAATTAGAATTAGTTTTAGGAAAAATATGATGTATGATTCAGCCTGTAGATTAGAACATTCGGGGTCTATATATAGCGATCTTGGTTGGATTTAGTGTGCTAATGAAAAATTTAATATGCAGATAAGCTCACCTTTTTGGTCTTGATATCTTATAAAAAATTTCTGATCAACCAACCTCTATGTTTTACAAAATGTACATTAACCTTAATTATGACCACCAAAAGCCATTGTTAATGCAATTACAGTAGCATCATAACATGGATTAAACGACTAACTATTTACTTAGAGCAATCTAGAACCTTGGAAATCGTGATGAAGCGACAGAGACCTTCAACTGAACAAGTTGTTACATATGTGACAGCCAATGAGTTACATGAGACTGACTCACAAAAAAATTAGAGATCAACCCGGTCTGAGTCAACTCGAGCTCAAACCTGAGCTACTCAAGCAAATTGTCGAGTGGACTTCTAGTTTCAGAACTCGACTCGTGAGGCTCGTAAATCTTATCTAGGCTAACCTAAACTACATTTTTTTTCCATTTTACTTGCTCAAACATAGTTTGTTATGATTATTTATATTGCATATAATATGTACATGAAGCAAGTCGAGTTTCGAGTTTGAATTTTCTAAGAAGAGTTCTTAAATTTTGTATCATTTAAGGCTTAAAGTCGAGTTTGAGCTTGAGTTTTGGTAGCACACGACCCCTTATTCTTCAGTTTTGGCATCAGGATAAATAGAGAAACGACGGCAGAACACTCACCAATACGACAAGACTATCTATAAAGGGCAATTCAGGATAAACATATAAATCAGACGTCAAATCGAAGTAAAGGATAATGATTTTTTTATATACATATAATACTGTTTCTTTCCATGGGCCACCGTGGTTAACATCCCCTTTGTTACTTATACCCCCTAATATAGGCCTCCTCCCCCAACCTTCCATTAATTTTATCTTTCTTAGTCTATGTTTGTGTAATTAGTGGTGTTTTAATTACACTTAAGAGGGCCTGCTCCACTCATGATAGTCACGCTCGCCGGAATCCAGAGTGTTGGACGTATTTGTTGCTCCCTTAACTCAAGCAAGTTACCCCTCCTGCTCTACCTCCTTACTTATTATGCACCCTCCCTCTCCCTCTCGTATACACTCACCGCGGTCGTTTATCCGTTAGGACATATGAGATCAATGTATAGTGTCCGTTTGCAATTTCTCTAAATAGATGCTTGGAGTTTGGTAATTTTCTCATTATTTAAAGGATCTAATCCTTTTACTATACACGAATTTCTTATATCCTTTTGACCGTAAATGAAAACTGATTATTTTTCCATAAACATTAGGAATTGTTTTAGGAAATAATTAATGATGTTTGATCGCCACCTGTTAGGATTAGTACATGCGGGAAGTTCTATATTATTCTTCTGATCTTGCGTTGTAATTTAGTTGTGCTAATGAAAAATTTAATATGTCAGATAAGCTCACCTTTTTGCGTCGTGATATCGTTATAAAAATTTTCTGATCAATCCGATCCTCTATGTTTACAAGTCTGTTCATTAACCTTAAATTATGACACCAAATTGCCATTGTTATGCAATTTCAGTAGCTCAGTATCATGGATTAACGGTCTATACTTATTTACTTTAGAGCAATCTTGTAACTTGGAAATCGTGATGAAGCAGACAGTGCCTTCAACTGTGAACATGTTGTTACTATCATGTGATCAGCAACAATTGTGTGACATGTGTCATGACTCACTAAATAAAAATTAGAGGATCGCAACACGTTCTGAAGTCAACTCGAGCTTCAAAACTGTAGATAATATATAGCAATTTGTCGTGTGGGACTTGCTGTGTGTATGAACTAGTCTAGTGTTGGTCTCGGATATACTTATCACTGCTGAGCTAACCTGAATTCTTTGTTTTGTTCCTTTTGTAGTGACTATTTCTGTGGGGGTAAGTTTTCATGTAGCACCCTAAATATTCATAACACCCCCCGCTTCCTTATGTTCTCCTAATCTGTATTTATTCTATGTTTTTTTTTATTGCAAGATTAATATGTACATGAAGCAAAGTCGAAGTTTACTGACGTTTGTATTTTCTAAGTTGTGTTCTTTAATTTTGTATCATTTAGGGCGTAAGGTCGTGTTTTGAGCTTGAGTTTTGGGTAGCACTTGGCCCAGCTATTACTTCAGTTTGGCGCTACAGGTCGCGAGGTAAAGGATAGAATTATCCCCTTATTCTTCAGTTTTGGCATCAGGTCGAGGCAAGAAAGAATCTGTTGCTAAACCACAGATGTTAAATTCCACTTCTCTAATGTAGTACATGTTTCCTCAATCTTTTATCTCCCCTTTTGACCTTGCCCATGTGACTGTTTTTCCATTATGCGCGATACCAACTCCATCCTTATATCTGTAATCTTCTATGGATGATTCCATACTTGTTTCGTAATAGACAAATTGATCACACCCATATCTTGTTGACTTGATTTTGACTAATTTAGTGTCTTCAATTTGAATTAGGATGCCTGTTTTTTTTACTGAAATATCCTTGTATGATATGATGTTGTGCACTGTCTCCATGTTTGATTTAATTTGCGTGTTGAGGATATCTTTGCTTGTGTCAAGTTATAGTATGAAACAATCTTCATTAATGATTATCTTCTCCGCAATGCAAACTGCATTTAGGAATAGGTTTGTTATTAACTACGGATCTAAATTGCTTTTAGGAATAGCTAGTCCTCTTGTTGCTGCTATGTTTTGTTGTACAATATATTTTGCCGTTATAAATTAAATGAAATCTGTAAAGTTTGAACCGTCCACATCTACCTTGTTGTTGTATAATTAGCATAATAGACATTGGCTTTACTTATCCATTTAAAGTTGATTATACTGCTTTGGCATTACGTTCATGATAAGCATATGTTCATTGTTATAGAAGAGCACCTACATGAATTTAGACTTTTTAGTCAAAGTGGTCATTAGATAACTTATAACTTGAAGCTTATTCATTTTAGGAACAGTTTTAATAGGCTTTGTCAAACAAATGAAATTATATTCCAACTAAAGCTAGGACTTTTTTTTCAGTATTAAGCTTGAGCGCCCATAAGTTCCTATAAGCATACTCACCAAACACGCCCATAGCATCTCCGCAATGCAAACTGCATTTAGGAATAGGTTTGCGGTTGACCTCGGATCTAAGCCCTGCTATCATCAAAACCCAAACTTTTATGAACATATTACCATACTATCTTTGGTGCATATGAGCTTCTGCTCTCAAAGCATCTAGTGTGAATAGTGTTGCAATTCGGGTAGGTTTTGGTTTGCAGGTCGGTATTACCCCTTTCTTATCAGTTATTCTATATATCCATTGGAATGAATGAAGATAGACCTACACCATTTTGTTTGTTGTTTAGATAGAATATCACAAGAGTTGTCTTCAGAAACATCCTCTTTTTTGCTCTTTTTCAATCATAGTACGTGCCTGTATTTTCATTTCTTCCCTTGAAAGAACTGTTAGAGTATGCTCGTGTCATAATAACTAATTATATGGCTAGACACATATGAGCCTATGGGGTCACACACATATACACTAAGGTACCATTTTATATACCGTGTTTATTGTATTTACGGTATATAAATAACCCACGTAACTTGGTATCACTTTTGGGCTTCTAATAACTAAGTAAAGTACCTATTATATTGGACTTGAAAATCAAATGGGAGGCCCATTTGAGCCCTCATGGTGGCCGGCCTATATGTCAAAGAGGGGATGAGATCAAATCTGTTGGTAAATTAATATGGAATATCTTGTAATTAATATTATTGGTAAATTAATATGGGATATCTTCTTATTAATGTGATTACAAATTTACCAAATATGGCTCTCCTCCTCCCCCTTATAAAAACACACGGCACATACACACCTTATATAGGTTTTATGTGTTCTTGTTTTATTCAAGGGGAATTCCATAGTTACGGGGTTAAGACTAGCATCAATTTGTATACAAGGAAGTGTAGTGTGGATACATCATTGAGGTGATCTCCATTTATCACTTGGTTTCATTTGGTGTTTCGTGTTAGGGTGAAGGTCACCGGTTGATTCTACCGATCAC
>BQNB010208282.1:0-10419 GCA_026074375.1 Tanacetum coccineum
AAGTGGCAATAAAACGCAAACTCAAACTTTTTAAAATCTAAATTGTATTTAATGTAAATGTAATTCCTTTTAAAATAATAATAAAAAATACTTTTTAATAGCTATCTTTTTATGTTAGAATGAATGAATGATACTTGTTGTCTTGACGTGTAGAATAAATGAGAGTTTCTTTTTTGGACGAATGGAAGAACAGAGTAAACAAATGAATGAATGATAATTGTGTTGTGCAGTATTACTATTAGATGATTAGATCTAATTAATTTGGGTTTATTGAGCTTTTTATATATTTATAATTATATTTTTGGCTAAATAAAAGGTGCATCATAAAAAATTATTACACTAACTAATCTTTCACCATAAAGAGAGAAAGTAGTGATATTTTTTTTAGGATTGCACATATCAAGAAACGGCGATTTAAAAAAATGCACTTCGGGAACAAAAATAAGGTGTAGCATGTGCTACACCCGGCACCAATGTGGGTCCGCCCATGGTTATAACCAATTTACTTACCTTGAAACATGACTAATCCACTTCAAAGAGCCACACTAATTCACTTTATTCCTAAACGAAAATCATTAACAAAACTTAGCATTTATTCATTACATAACAAGGGGTTACTTTCTACATATCTATATTCCAAACTACCCTAGCTTGAAACCAAAACACAGGCTTGCGAAGTTCAGTAATTCACTTTAATATCATCAAAAGTTTGTTCAACAATGGAATTATCTGGTTTTATTAGTTAATTCACTATAACTTATTTTCAGATTTTAATTATTTGTAGCACGAGAGCATAATTCACACTACTTTTTAAAATCCCTTAATAGAGACCCAAACCATAAAAATCAAACAAAAAAAAACACTTTAAACTACTACATAAGTTTAATCAAAGATAAATATAAGCACTAAAACTTGATAATTTCATTTCAACTGATAAAAACAGTAAACATAAGATCTAACATAAACACCAATTACAAGTAAAATAAAACTAAGCCCTTTCACCCCGAATCCTCCTAGCCAACTGCATATCTTTGGGCATGATGGTAACACGTTTGGCATGAATGGCACACAAATTAGTATCCTCAAACAAGCCCACCAAATAAGCCTCACTTGCCTCCTGAAGCGCAGCAACAGCCGAACTCTGAAACCTCAAATCTGTCTTGAAATCCTGAGCAATCTCTCTCACCAGCCTCTGAAACGGAAGCTTTCGGATCAAAAGCTCTGTACTCTTCTGATACTTACGGATCTCCCGTAACGCAACAGTTCCAGGCCTGAATCTGTGAGGCTTCTTGACTCCTCCAGTTGCTGGTGCTGATTTTCGAGCGGCTTTTGTTGCGAGTTGTTTCCTTGGTGCCTTTCCTCCTGTTGATTTACGCGCTGTTTGCTTTGTTCGAGCCATTTCTTTTCTCTTCTCTTTTGACTTGTTTGTTTTGTGAGTGAATGTATATTTTGGGAGTGAGATGTGTGTGTATTTATACGAGTTTGAAATTATTTGAAAAAGATGGAGGGGTGAATATGGGGCGTTGGATTCATGAAGGATTTATGAACGGTGGAGATCGGTTGATGTGGGAAGGTGCGGATCATGATCCGTGTGCTTTCTCCATGGACTGTGTTATTGGTTGCTATGTTACCAAGGAAATACACTAATGACTAAACTGAAAAAATCATGGTTTCTCAAAAAACTGTCTTACGTTACTCGTTAAAAATTTGACCAAAACATATTTCTCCTTCAATGTTTTGAGGCACGATACATCCCTTTGAACAAACGGTGCAAATTTTTTTTCCGTTAAATACTAACAAAGGTCTAAAAGGAGTGTATAGTTATCTTTTTGCTGCCACAGAGATGCATGGTGAACATTTACTTTAAAAAATATATAGTTTTTCTTTGTTTTTTTTTAAAAAATATAATTTTTTTTATATTATTATTCGTCAAAAAATTTAAAATTTATACAAAATTTTAGAAAAAAAATTTCGCCCATTTTAAAATCTTAATTTTTTTCCTACTTTTTAAATTTTAAAAAAAATTACGTTATTATTCGTGAAAAAATTTTAAAATTAAAAAAAAAATCATACTTTTTAAATTTTAAAAAAAATTACGTTATTATTCGTGAAAAAATTTTAAAATTAAAAAAAAAATCATACTTTTTAAATTTTAAAAAAAAAATAAAAATTAAAGTTTTTTTTTCTTTTTTCTTCAAATTTTTTTAAAATAGTTTTCTTACGAAAAAAAAAAAAAAAAATTCAAAAGCAAAAAAGAAAAGTTTTAAAAAATTTTAAAAAGGTAAAATGTACGAATAATAATGTAGAAAAATATTATTTTTTTTAAGTTTTTGAAAGAAAATTTAAATTTTTTCACGAATAATAACGTAAATTTTTTTAAAAAAAATTAAAAAGTATGAAAAAATTAAGATTTTAAAACAGGCGAATTTTTTTTCTAAAATTTTGTAAAAAAAAATTATTGGCGAATAATAATATAAAAAAATATTTTTTTTAAATTAAAAACAAAGAAAAACTATAAAAAATAAAAAAATTAAAGTAAAGGTTCACCATACATCCATGTGGCAGCAAAAAGACAACTATACCCTTCTTTTAGACCTTCGTTAGTATTTAACGAAAAAAAATTGCATAGTTAGTCCAAAGGATGTATCGTGCCTCAAAACATTGACGGAGGGATGTGTTTTGGCCAAATTTTTAACGAGAGACGTGAGACAGTTTTTTGAGAAACCACGGGGATGATCTTTGCACTTTACTCTACAGTAATATTTTACTCAAAAGTAATTCTTCTTCCAAAACTTTCTTATAAATCTTCCTACACAGTATTTTAACAAGTGACGGAAACTGACGGTTTAGATTTAGAGAGCTAATAAGTAGAAAAAATGTATATTAAATGATTGTGTGTGTAAGAGGATAAGTAAGATGATTTTGTAAAGAGATTTAGCAATGCTCTATTTTATTATCGTTGTTTTGTTGGCTATTTCATTGAGAATCAAATGTCGGCTATCTTTAACAAATCATATTATATTATTATGGGTGTTTGTATTTTATTTTTCATACTCCTTTCGTTCTAAATTTATTGTTTTCTCATAAAAAATATACAGTTTAAAAAAGTGCATTTATTATTGTTTAGTTTTTTTATTTTTTGTGAAAATCGTAGAGGGGGTGAATACGTTTTCTTTTAAAAACTTTAAATCTTTTGTATCAATTATTACATCACTCTATGTCGGTGGTCTCATAAATATATGCGGGCCGCCTAGTACGTCAGGGGGCCGCCCTATTTAAATGGACCGCCTCTAGAAGAGGTTTTCGGACTAGATTATTTGTATCAAATCACCAATCAAGTTTGACGCAATATGAGAAGTGTCGATAATGGATTTACAATTACTAGCGCATATTCTACCAATATATCCATACTCACAATGTTTACTACAAAGAGCTACACAACCATGACTAACACAACATACACAACAATTCACACAATTATAAGTTTAATGCAAGTGTAAAAGTAAATTTGTAAATGTAAAGGCATAAGTAAAGAGAAAGGTAAAATAAAATGCAAACCGACATGATGATTTATAGTGGTTCGATCACGAAGCTCCTCTTCACCCTACTTTACTCCTCGAGCATCCAACTCGAGAGTTACTTCACTAATCAACAAGCTCCCTTTCATCGGAGAGAACCTTATACCAATGTGATATCCTACAATACAATCCTTACACAACAAATAATCAAACCCAAATAAGCCCTTATGTAAGTCGGAAATAATAAAGAAGAAAAGAGAGATAAAAAGAACTTGGAATGTTAGATTAGAGAGAGAAAGTGGTGAGTTACAAGTGAGACAAATGCAACCAACACCCTCTCCATGTGTGGAGAGGGTTTCTTTTATACCCCTAGCCAACATGTAGGCGTATGGGCTTTTCTACTTGGGCCGGGCTTGGCATATCTTGGGCTTTAAGCCCGAAACACGAACAATATTAGATTACAATCCAAGCCCGTTGAACCCGACTAGCCTATTACTTTACAAGACCCAATTTGACTTTATAAGACCGATAACATTCTTGTTTGACTTAATATAATTAAGGCTAACAATCTCCCCCAATGTTGAGGTCTCTTTCTTCAAACTCCTCCGTACCACCGATAACATTCTTGTAGGAGTTTGCTTTGTTTTATCATTGTCTCCCCTGACGTTGAAGATATGACTTTTGACGTTTATGCTTTGCCTTGTTTTGGTCTTGTCTTGTTTGTAATGGCTTTGTTCATTCATGCTTTGTGATCTTGATCTTGAGCCTTTATCTTTTTGACTTTGAGTTCTTGAGATCGTTATCTTGCATCATCTCCTTGACTTGAATCATCTTGATTTGACTTCCTTGATCATCTTGTGCTCTTGACCAACATGCTCATACTTGTTACATTCTTGTTTGACATATATGATTATAAGTCTAACAATCTCCCCCAATTGACGATTCTTTATTTGATTATGAGGCTCTTTGATGGTGGGGAAGATTAGAATCAACTATCTTGACGTTGAATGATTGACTTTGAAAGCTTGAGTATGAGCATGTGGTTTATGAATCCGACTTCGCTGGAATGAGGCTGCAACACCGTCGTCTTATCCTGAAATAAAATAGTTAGCAATAAAAGATGAATATGGCTTTGTCATTCATCTTGAGTTCGGTTGCATTAACCTCCGGTTTCCCATTTTATAGTATAAATACTATACCTGTGATCAGGTAGATTCAAAGAATCTCCTTGACAGGGTTTCCAGCTCAAAGGTGGATCAAGCCCACGAGAAGCCAAGCCCGGCCCATTTAGAAGCCCATACGCCTCACTTAAGAAAAAAGGGTATAAATATCACTTCACCACACTTGGTGAAGGGTGTAGGTTTTCATTGTTGTAAATGTAAGCCTCCTACACACTTTTCTCTAATCTAATTTCTTCTTCTTGTCCTTCTTTCTCTTTTATTACATGCGGTTTATATTCCAACCGAACACCAAGAATTCGTTGTTCATTGTTATTGTGTATCTTAGTTGTATAATGGATTAGTTAAGTGGGATAACAAGGATAATGCGTAGGACTCTTTGTTACAACTTGTGAACTTTATGGTGTTCAACAAGTGTATTTTGACATTGTGTCCTAATGAGATTTATACTTTGATCTCTTCTGGCTCTAGACTCGATTTGTGCACTTTTGGTTTTAGTAATCGGAGGCTAGAGCAGACTGCCACCTATTCAATATTAACAATCTCAGAGTGAGATGTCAATAGATAACGTGTGTATCTCCGTGACAAATGAGACAAGTTTCTTTTGAGAGAAACTCGAATGGCTGGGAAGGGTTGTGCATTGCATCACTGGGTCCATGATGACTTTCTTCAATATCAACAATCATCTTTGTGATTTTGATAGATTATGTATTGACCCGGTTTCTGCCTAAGGTGTAAGGAGGGCTTCTTTCTTTTCACCCTTTATCCATACATTTCTTTTTCATTCTTCAACCCCTTCAATGCTTACCAAGACGTCATTACTAACACCTTGTTGTGATTGTTCCAGTGTTAGCTCAATCTTAGTCGGCATTTTTCCCTTATTCACATTCATCTCCAATCATACCTAAGGACTGCTATTTCTAACTATGGAGTGTCCTTGGGTAGATCCCTCCGGTTCTGGTTGGATCGTAGGACTTATTCCTAACCTAACCACCTTATGACTTCAGAATCGTCGTGAAATTAATAGGTTGTTGGGTATGAGATCGAACCATAAAACCATTTTCTGACATTGTTATTTTCAAATACTCCCCCTACACATGTGCTCCGAGATTCGAAATTGTTTAGCACATGAAGGAAAGAGTTGCACTTAGAGTCTTAAAGATCACATTCGTCTATAACATATTTTAATCACATTTTCTCCCCTTATTTTAAATAATAAAACACTTAGTATTTGAAATACCAATTGATTAAAATTTGACATGAAAAATTCCATGGGGAGAAAAATTATACCACGATATAGCATGAATTCAGATTTCGATAGCTCCCCTTCAACAGTATATGTGGGATACCAATATTTATTAAAACTTGACATTAGAATGAAAAATTGATATGACACCACAAAATGTTAAAGACGGAGTGAGATGCCTTAGTGAACAATGTATATTAATAATTGACATTATAAGTTTCCACATTTTTATTTCACAAAATGTGTTTGGATACATAAAATTGACATTTATGAGATGTATCCGACACATTAAAAGGCTTTGTTTTAAAAAGCTCCCCCTCAGAAATTGATTCACATAAAATGACATTCTACGAACTACAATTCTTTGAAAATTATTCGAGGAAGGGAGTGTTGAACACACAATTTTAACAAATACCACTTTTTAAAAAAATACCAAAAATAGAGCGTAGACCATTTGACAATGAAAGTTCTTTTTGAAAAATTGTGATCACGATTTAAAACAGATATAAACTACTCTTCATTTAGAGTAAGCGCACTGAAGCGTACACTTCCCTATTACATTCGGGACCGAGTTATGCACTGAAATGTACAAAGTCATTGGAAAAATTTAGAAATGACATGTTTTGAAAGCATTTGAAACTCCTGTTCGAACTTCATTTACACGCCCGTGTCAATGTTAATCAACATTTCTAAGCACGTAAATGTTATCGATTCCAAGAGACATGTCGAGAAGATTCTTTTTGGTATTTTTGAAATTTTTCTGATTTTATATTTTGTTTTTCTAGGTTTTATATTTTTCTATTTTCTTTTTGTTGGTTTTATATTTTTTGTATTTTCTTTTTCAAATTTTTTTTTATAAATAAAAAATAAAAAGAGAATAAAAATATTTACAAATTGATGTTTGATGGATCAAGCAGATTCAATTGCCAGAACCTCCAGTTCATCTGGAGTCAAACATCTCATACCGAGTCGTCTGACAAGATACTTAAACCTATCTTCCGATAAAGCTTTAGTAAACAAGTCAGCTAACTGGTATTCAGTTCTGACAAAGAATAATTCAACAATACCCTTTTCAACCTGTTCCTTTATGAAGTGATATCTGACATCGATGTGCTTGGTACGGGAATGCTGGACTGGATTGCACGAGATGGCTATGGCTGCCTTTGAGTCACAATACATAGGTATTTTATCAAAGTGGAAGCCATAATCTGTGAGCTGAGTTCTCAACCATAGAACTTGTGCGCAACACGCAGATAAAGACACATACTCGGCTTCTGCTGTTGACATTGAGGTGCAGTCCTGCTTTTTGGATGACCAGCTGACTAACTTATCACCACCTAGAAATTGTATGCCACCAGATGTACTCTTACGTGAATCGAGACAGCCCGCGTGATCCGAATCTGAAAAAGCAGTTAGTTCGAAACCGGTGTCCTTCGGATACCAGAGACCCATGTTAATGGAGTCTTTAAGGTACCGAAAGATCCGTTTAACCGCAGTGAGATGTTTCTCAGTCGGTTTCGCTTGATAGCGAGCACAATAACATGTTGCATGTACAATATCTGGTCTACTTGCTGTTAGGTACATGAGTGCTCCGACCATACTACGATATTTCGTTTGGTCGACCAGAGTACCACTCAATTCAGCATCAAGTTTTTCGTAGCCATTTGTGTACCAATGCTATCCATGAGGTCATACCAAGCTTTTTTAAGTAATCTCTTGAGCATACTTAGCTTGTTTATAAAGATACCACAAGGAGATTGTTGATCTGAATTCCCTAAAAAAATTTCATCCCTCCCCCCGCTCCCCCCCATCTTAGACATATCAAACTTGTTGTGCTTGTTTTCCAAATCATTTTGAAAGATTTGGGTTCGTATAACAAAAATTATGTCCATCAACGAGTAAATTTGCACAAGCAATATGTCTTCACCTATTTTAGTTAAGAACAAGTTGGGATCAATAGAACCTTTTAGAATCCTTCAGATACCAAGGAAGTTGAGAGTTCATCATACCACGCTCTTGGTGCTTGTTTGAGACCATATAAAGCTTTCTTGAGACGGTAAACTTTGTCAGGATGATATGGGTCAACAAATCCATCTGGTTGGTTTACGTACACTTCTTCCTTTAGAGGTCCATAAAGAAATGTTGTTTTAACGTCCATTTGGTACACTGTAAATGATTTATGTGCAGCATACGCAATGAACAATCGTACAGCTTCCAACCGAGCAACTGGTGCAAATGACTCTTCAAAATCAATTCCTTCCTTTTGAGCATATCCCTTAGCCACAAGACGAGATTTGTTGCGAATGACAGTATTTTCCTCATCACGTTTGTTTTCCAGAAGCCACCTTTAAGTAATGACATTTTTGCAAAGTGGTCTGTCGACAATTCCCATACATCTAGACGATCATACTGATGAAGTTCTCCTGTATTGATTTCAATCCCATGCAGACTCAGCCATAGGCATCTTTGAGTGTTCCCTTTGTTTGGTTCGACTCACGGTGAGTGCGAACATACACATCTCGCCATCTGTTTTCTAGAGCTGACGTCTTGTTCTAACTGATTGAGAAGATTTCCAAAGACTTGTTTTTAAATGGAAGATCTTTTGTCCAACATTATGAGGAAGATGTGGTGAAGAAAGTATGCATATTTGACGAAATCACATGAACGAGACGATGTCTCCCCTTGTTTCTTGTGCCGATGTACTGAAGATGTAGATAAATTCATCGTCGTCAAATATGTGCATTTTATTATTGGTTTCTGCTGAATAATGTTTCTCAGGTGCATGCCAGTTGGTACTTGAGTTGGAGTTTGATGTGTTGAATGAATGTTCAATGGAAGTGGATCTGCAACATCGGTTTGTTGTAGAAGGTGTGAGTGTGTTATGTTGTTGACGATTATGGGGATTACAAGCATCATGTACAGCGGAAAACAACTTGATTTTCTCCATTGAAGTATTCATCGAACAAAGGACCGAATAGACTTTCCAACTTTATCATATCTGCTGTAGGAACTTTTGTTGACATTGTGGTGAGAGGCTTGAACCGTTTTGTTTAAACGTCATTTGACATTAAGGTTCGAGGCTTGATCTGTTGTGATCAAATTTCATTTTACATTGAGGATCGAGGCTTAAACTGATGTGTTCAAACGTCATTACAATTTCATCATTTGTGAATCCACTGTGACACTAGTTTTTGAGATATCAGCTTTTTCAGCAACCACACTCTGAGATTTTCCTTGTTGACATTACATAAGGTACCTGCACTTAAATCAAGACTTTGTTCCTTCTGAACTTTAATTGATGTACATGCACTTACATCCAGAGTTTGTTTGCATTCATGAATATTAGGGATATCTATATTTGAACCATGTGGGGGTTCACTGTCAACCTTGCTTGTGCAAGAGTCGAATAACTTTCCTGTAGGAATCCAACTAAGACCAACAGATTTGAAAATTCTACCCGTGGGTTTCCATCTAAGATTAGATCTAGGAGATGTTTTCTCATACACAATAGAAGTCTTATTAGGAGAAAACCTATGTCCTGTAAAGATCTGCCTACCAGGTTTCTGAGTATGACTCTTTTGATCTACGAGTTTGTTACTGTTTCTAGTCTTATGGGATTGAATCTTTGCACGTAAATTCACTTCCTTTAGGAGTTTTGTTATACAAGCATCATGATTTGCACTAAAGACATACTTATGACATGTAGAACAAACAAAGTGTTTGGAATCTGAGAAAGAACTAGAACTCTTAGAATGATCTGCTTTGGGCACAACCATTATCATTACGCAACTACTCTTAGATACAGGCAAACTCCTAGGTGTTTGTTTGTTGCTCCTAGATTTTGGAATCTGAGAAGAACTAGAACTCTTAGAATGATCTGCTTTGGGCACAGCCATTATCATTACGCAACTACTCTTAGATATAGGCAAACTCCTAGGTGTTTGTTTGTTGCTCCTAGATTTTGGTTTACTATCATCATCAGTGCTTTGAAATCTAGCAGAAGGCATCACATTAGTTTTTGAGTTCATATCTCTTTCTTGTGTCTTTTTCCTAGCTTCATCTAGATAGTGATTATGAACCATGTCATTTGAACTAAATCTTGGCATGTTCTTAGAACTATTCCTAGATTTGCTAGATGCAATCATATGATCAAGTTTTGCAAAAATGGATTCTCTTCTCTTAGGCAAATAGTGTTGAGTTACTGGTCTTGACAAATTGTTATTCACATCAACTTGGGAGGCAAACCGTTGTTTTGACATTTGAGGCCTTTCAGATTTAAACGCATTTGGTTGTCTACAAATTGATTGGTTTCTTAGTGGTAGTGAAACTGGTTTCCCTAATACTGATGTTTTAGCAAACTGAGTATCTACACTATTTCCTTTTAACTTCCTTAATTTATTTTTTAAAGCAGCAATTGCAAAAACCTTTTCCCGAATATGAGCTTTTAAATCATCATTATTAGCAAGCAAAGAAGTTG
>BQNB010208284.1:0-10418 GCA_026074375.1 Tanacetum coccineum
GCAGATATAGGAAGTCGTTCGCCAGGAGCAGACATAAGGTGGCTCCTGAGGTTCCGCAAACCACGATTCATAAGGTTCTGTAAACCATATGAAGTTTCCAACCGACTATAAAATATAGTAAAACAATGTTGATTTTATTAGGTGATATATTATAAAGCCCGAGCCTGTGTGTGAGTACAAGTCGATTAAGGTTTCTAACTTTCATTGTATTATCATTATGAATATTTGATTATTAATACAAAGTATTCTAATAGACTTGAACTCACACACATGCAAGGGCCATGTAATATATCACCTAATACATTTTTATGAATGAACAATGTCCAAAACCTTTGTAATTCTTGTTTAATAACATACTTGATAACTTTTAATCTTGAGTCCGTCACTAAGGCTGGACGGAGTGGCAAGGAACTCACCTTGGTGAGTTTACAACTCACGCGTGAGTTCCATCCCGCCCACAAAACTCACCTAGGTGACTTGCCATTAGCTTGGTGAGTTTGGATCCCTTTTGAAGAGTGAGTGGTTAGAAACTCACCTCATGTGAGTTTTATTTTTTGTGGGCCTCCTCTCTTTTTAATTAATGTATTTTATTTGGTTGTGAGTGTGTGTGAGTATTTAGTGGGGGTATATTTTATATAAATCGAGTATTTTAATGAAAGTTGAGTTTTAGTGGTAAGGTGAGTTCTTATTACGGTTGAAAGGTGAGTTGTAAGGTGAGTTTTATTTGAAGAGAGAAAGCTGATGTGGCGCTGACGTGGATGGTGAGTTTCTCACCACCACTCCATCCAGCCTAACTGCGTTTTATAACCGTTGATTATCTGATTATTCGTTTTCAAAACGCATAATCTATTTTCAATAAGCAATCTCAAACACCCCCTAACTATAACTGAGAATGCTCTAAATACTTTCTATTCCTATTCCTATTAAGGCTGGACGGAGTGACAAGGAACTCACCTTGGTAAGTTTACAACTCACGCGTGAGTTTCATCCCGCCCACAAAACTCACCTAGGTGACTTGCCATTAGCTTGGTGAGTTTGGATCCCTTTTGAAGAGTGAGTGGTTAGAAACTCACCTCATGTGAGTTTTATTTTTTGTGGGCCTCCTCTCTTTTTAATTAATGTATTTTATTTGGTTGTGAGTGTGTGTGAGTATTTAGTGGGGGTATATTTTATATAAATCGAGTATTTTAATGAAAGTTGAGTTTTAGTGGTAAGGTGAGTTCTTATTACGGTTGAAAGGTGAGTTGTAAGGTGAGTTTTATTTGAAGAGAGAAAGCTGATGTGGCGCTGACGTGGATGGTGAGTTTCTCACCACCACTCCATCCAGCCTAACTGCGAACAAAATTGCAACACAAAATGTTTTTCTCAAATAATGCTAAAGAATTTTTGCCACTTGAACAAGTCCAGCATACACACGAGAAAGAAAGAAATTGCAAATAGTACCAGTAGCCAGTGCATGTCGTACAAGTTACCACAAAATGGTTGTCCTAATAACTATATGCTACAAATTATAGGTAACACGATGGTCATACAAAACTCAATGGACAATATATATATTGTAAACCTAGCTACTATTTTTTAATACGATTAAGATTTTTTAAAGTTTATATGAATTTTACTGGTAAAATTCTTTCACAAACATAACGGTTAAGCCTACTGAGAGACTCGGTTTATTTTATTTTTGCGAAAATTTTTTACCGGTAAAGATTATATAAACTTTAAAGGATTTCTATTATTTTTAATATATTTTTTATTATCTTATAACTTTTATAATTAATTAGTAGTAGTAATAGATAAAAATCCGGTGAAAATAGTTCCTAAAACTATTTTAAAAAAGAAAATATGTAATTAGAAATGCAGAAAGTAGTTGGTATAATTTAAAATAAAAAACCAAAATATAAATAGCTAAAAAAATTATAAGTGCACAAAGTTAGTTGATACAATTTAAATTAGAAAAATAAGCACATTTTAATTACAATAATTTAACTTTTTAGATTTGCAATAAACTGTGTGTTTGAAGAAAAACTTTTAGGTACGTTTAAGAGTTTGGCTGTGTTTGGTTGGAGGCTTGTAAGAGTTTATAGAGGCTTCGGCTTTTAAAATGAGTCGGTTTATAAAATAAGTCTTGTTTGTCACGCGGGCTTATGAAAGGGCTTTTAAAATAAGCCGGCTTATAAAATAAGCCTCGTAATAGGGGCTAAAAACTTTAGCCCGAGGCTTTTGAACCATAAATTACTTATATACCCACAAAAATATCTAACATATATTAAAAATTTATTTAATTATGTTATTTTTAGTAATTTTGCAATAATAAGCCTCAGCCCCAACCCATTTGCCAAACAAGTTTAAAAAAATACAAATTTTAATTTCGGCTTATAATATAATCCCCAACTCCAGCCCCAGCCCCAACCCCAGCCCATTTCGCCAAACATACCCTTTGAAGTTTTAAATAAGTTACTTTCCAGCATAATTTTAATTGTCAACAAAATATTTAGGAGCTCTTAGATATCATAAGCTCTTGAAAAGTATAGAAAATTTTGAAATAATTTAATTACCTTAACACCTTCTAAATTATATTAACATATTCATTTCTAGGGGTGAGCATTTCGGACCGTCGACCGAACCGGACCGGAAAACCGGACCGACCGGAACATATTTCGGTCCGGTCCGCGGTCCATGCTTTTTGTTAAATTCGGTCCGCGGTCCGGTCTTACAAAAAACCCGATGATTATGCCTTGTAGGACCGGACCGGACCGAAGACCGAACCGGACCGACCCGACCCGGACCGGACCATTTCGGTCCGGTCCTTGGTCCGGAGTTTTGGACCAATTCGGTCCTCGGTCCGGTCCGGTCTTGGGTCTGTGCTCAGCCCTATTCATTTCAAATACTTTTTTTTCTAAGAATTTACATTCATAATGTCTAACTCCAACGTTTACAAGCTCTAACTAACAACTAGTTATGAATTGTTATCGTGTGTTCAACGAAATTAGCTGAAACTCACATTTTAAATTGAAAGCTGGAATTATATAAAATGACGTTAATTAAATTCACGTCATGTTACATGATAACTTATTTTAAAAGCTCAAACTTTTATAAATTTTCATGAAAAATTACCCGAATACCTAAAACTATAACTAATTAATCAATAAAACACCATGTTATATGTTGAAAAATCAAGAAAACTATATATTAAAACTGTAATTTCATTCAATTTAAATAGTATTTAATTCCCAAATCCTCAAACTATTATTATTTTTTGTTTATAACATATAATCTTTTTATCACTACAACTATCTGCCGCTATAAAATCGCATTGATATGCACGTGTACTCGTCTAGTGTGCTTAAATAGATGTAGCAATAAGATATTTGTTTGTAAAGAAGTTGGTCCTCCTGCTGTTACCAAGACATATGTTTAAACATGTAATCAGACTAGGGGTGAGCATAACGGACCGCGGACCGGACCGAGTTTCATACGAAGCGGCCATTTTCCTCTAAGTTTCTAAAATAGAGGTTATTTTTTTCAACATTGCTGAGCTATGATTTGAGTGTCGGGATTTAAATATAAAAACATGGTAAAGTTTCAAGGCTTTTATTTCTAATAACGCAAACAAAAACGCAAACACACTTGGATGCTTTAAATGATGAACATGGATGCTTTACTTGTTTCTTTGATAAATGCTAAGTCATACCCGTACTTACTCTAGGTCGCGGCTAGACCTCTTTATATCTTCATCAACTGTTGTGGTTATCGCTTACCCTTGCTAAGGTGAGTTCATAGCCCCACGTTTTTACTGATTTACAAACGCTTTATACTATTGGGGTGAGAAACATTGTTTGCTTTTAAACTGGACACAAGTTCTTTACGCGATTTTTACTCGTTTATGTGTTGCCTAAGTAGCTTACAAACCAACTTCTGCCCAACTTATCATGAACTGTTAGTTTCTCGACCGGAGGACCGGTTGAGGGAGCGCGAGTGAATAGATAGATCTATTGGGACTAATTATCCCTATCCGCTTTGGTTCCACTTAACGAAGAACAAACGGATATATGTCATGTCGATCATACTTTATGGTGGTCTTTGGTTTGGGCCACCAACTTAGGGCAGGAATACTTTGCAACAGGATGTAACATGCCCTGTTGACTTAATTAGCTTCGGTGTCATGAGCTTAGTGCAACAATAAATACTTTTTATGTGATGCTGTATTTGTTATAGTAGTCACATACGTTTTGAAATCTTGTGGTCCACTCTTGTATCAACTTAAACCTATGAATTCACCAACATTATGTTGACGTTTTAAACATGTTTTCTCAGGTGCTTAGCTTGGATTGATTCTTGATGCTATGTGGAGTCTATGTGCTATGTGACTTCGCCAATTTCAAGACTTATCTATTATTTACTCGTTGTCTTTATTAAAACTTTGTTATGCTTCCGCTACCTTTTTAACTTATTTATTTTGGGCTGTAAAACTTAAATCTATTTTGTTTTATGCAACGAGTAAACTTTTTCAAACGTCCATGATTAGTGGTCGTTCTTTATTGCTTTGTGATCGGATTGTTATGACGTCACGCCCTCGGACACGTATTCCGTCTAGGCCCAGTTTGGGGGTGTGACAGATTGGTAATCAGAGCCAAGGTTATAGAGAACCAGGTAGTTATATACTAGGTCTGGGCTATAACCAGTATGTGATCCTATGTGCCTCTATTTGTGCTTACTTGCTATCTATCCTTGCTGCATACATATATATATGAGATTACTATATATATCGGATTTGACTTATTGCATATTCAGATGCAGAGGATGTAAAGATGATTGTAAAAGCACATCAGGAGGATTGCAATTTCTAAGTGGAAAGCTCGTGAGTTGGAGTTCAAAGAAACAGGATTGTACTGCGATGTCTACTGCTGAGGCTGAATATGTTTCCTTGTCTGCATGTTGTACACAAGTCATTTGGATGCGTACACAACTACTTGACTATGGATACAAGTCAACCAGATTCTGATGTATTGTGATTCCAAGAGTGCCATTGCTATCTCATGCAACCCAGTCCAGCATTCTAAGACAAAGCACATAGACATCCGGTATCATTTTATTAAGGAACATGTTGAGAAGGGTACTATGGAACTTTACTTTGTCGGTACAGAATACCAACTTGCGGATCTATTTACTAAAGCTCTTCTAAAAGAACACTTTGAGTATCTAGTTCATCGTATTAGGATGGAGATTTTTGGACTCCAACACAGTTGGAAAGCCTAACAAAGTCATCTTTTTGAAAAGATCATACATCAAAAACATGTAAATACATTTTTCAAAAATAAAAGAAAAAATTCAAAAATACAAAAATTCAAAAAGATTTGTCATATTTAAAAAAACATAATTTAAAGATCACATGATTAGATTCATGATTCTAAGTTTTTTATAAAAAGCTTTCAATTGAAAATACGGAATCATAATCTGAGGGGGAGTAATTGGAAAATCTTCATTCATATACATCATTTCGGAAATAACATAAAAACAGTAATCTCTTACAAAAACTGAATGTGAAAATGTTATATTTTCCAGGGGGGTTTTTATTTTAAACTCAACCATCTTCATTTTCGGACTAAGTGTTTATCATGATTTCATTCCAAGGGAGAGTTTTTGCAAACATTGGTCAACTTTGAAGAATATCATACTCGAGGGGGAGTTTTTGAAAATTTGAACACAAAATTCGGGAAATAAATAAGTTAAAATCGAAAAGGAAAACTACAAGGACTGAAAATGTCATTTCCAAAAATTGGATATTCGGTTACTATAAAAGGGAGGAAATTTTTTCTTTTTTCTTTTTATGTTTACCGAATTAATTTAATCGAGTTTGAGAAGAAAATAAAAGAAAGCTTTTCGAGTTCATTACAACGACTACAACCATTTTTCTTCATCAAACGTAAGTGAATATGCATTATTCACTAAGATCTACAATGTTTTGAATCATCGGGTTTAAACTCAGAAAGATCTATATATATTACCGAGTTTATGATTTATCGAGTTTGTGATAAATGATTGAGATTAAGGACAATCATACTCAATAATTAGGTGTAAATAAGTGAAAACCAGTTTAGAAATGGTCTAAGATCGTGAACTAGACGCTAAAAAATGAAACTCAGATGTGAATAGTAGTTATCGAGTTTGGTGATTATCGAGTTTGAATTGTTGTCAAAGTTTTGGAAGTTTGAATACTGATAATAATACATAAACAGATCGAATTTGATTTTTCATAAGTAAAAAGGATTCATCTTTTGTTTATATTGTGAAACTCAGTACTTGTCAAAAAGTCAAACTCGGTAATGTCAAAAAGTCAAAAATCAGTAAAAATGAGATTTGTGGAAAGGTGGATTTGTTTTGGGTAATTATTTAATTTTATGTGCTCATATTATCTGCATGCTTATGATGATTAATGCTCGAATGTCTGTGGTACAAAATGATCAGTTTCTCATGTGTTTTTCAAAACATCTAATGATTGTGTATAAGAAAACAAGTTTTAATGAATTCTAAGTTATGGGTCATATATGTCTATTCATAATTGTTTAAGTGGTCTAAGTCATGTCCGGTTTCGACCGTTTTCTGCAATAAACAGAATGAGGAATGAGTGACTTAGTGACCATTCAGTTATTGAATTGGATGTGTTTGTCTACATTGTTTAGGATTCATGACAAAAAGTGAAAGTGGAAAAGTTTTTATAACTTGAATCTGAAAATCCAAGTCTCAATTGTTTAAGTGGTCTAAGTCATGTCCGGTTTCGACCGTTTTCTACAATGAACATAATGAGGAGTGAGTGACTTAGTGACCATTCAATTGTGGAGTTGTGATTACATGATTCTATGTTATCATTATAATGAAAGTTTTTTTCAAAAGATTTCTGGAAAAAGTTCTCAAAATTTGTGATTGTGTCAAAATGATACTCTTTCACAAAAATAATAAATTTCAAAAATTAATTTTTTTTCGAAATTAATTTTTTTTTTAAATTTTGGTTAAAAAATTTTTCGAAATTAAATTTTTTAATAAAAAAATAATAAATTTCGAAAAAAAAATTAATTTAAAAAAAATTTTAACCAAGCATTTTTTAAAAAAATTAATTTAGAAAAAAATTTTAATTTCGAAAAAAAATTTAATTTCGAAAAAAAAGTTAATTTTGAAAAAAATTCTAAATTTTTTTTTTAAAAAAAAATTTTGGTTATAATTTTTTAAAAATTAGATGTGTTTGTCTACATTGTTTAGGATTCATGACAAAAAGTGAAAGTGGAAAAGTTTTTATAACTTGAATATGAAAATCCAAGTCGCAATTGTTTAAGTGGTCTAAGTCATGTCTGGTTTCGGCCGTTTTATGCAATGAACAGAATGAGGAGTGAGTGACTTAGTGACCATTCAGTTGTGGATTTGTGATTGAATGATTCTATGTTATCATTTTACGAAAAGTTTTTGTCTAAATATTTCAGAAAAAGTTCTCAAAATCTGTTATTGTCAAAATGGTACTCTTTCATAAAAACGGTTTTAAGAAGATGTATGATCTCTCTTTAATTTTTCATAAAAGAGTCTTGATTAAAATCAAAAAGAGAAATCTTTATCTTTCTTGAAAGAGTATCATGTCACAAAGAATTTCTTGCGAGGATATTTTAAAACAAACAGAGAGAGCAAAATCCATATGTGAAAAAGCAAATCAAAAGTGTGTTCGAAAAAGAATTGCCAGAACACACAAAAATGATAAATCAAAAGAAAAATTCGAATAAATCGTATGGCATGTGCTAGAAAAAGAAAGTACGAGCACATGAGCAACAAACTGATCAAAAATATGTTCGAAAAGAATTGCAGAACATATAAAACAGATAGAGTGGAAAAAGACAAAAATGTCAAATGAATTGTTTGTTACCTAACATCTCCATTTCATTCATTCAGTAATCATCATGGCACAACAACAACATGCAGCTGATGTTCATCCAGACGAACTGTGTCCTCCAAACAAAAGATATGATCTTATGGATGCTAACAAGAAGATTGATTTTGAACAAGTGCAATGTCCACCTGAAAGCAAACTTCTGACGAATATCAAGAATCATCCATTTAGATTCAGCAATGCAGCTTCTTCATCAGTACCATGGATCTATATGGCACAATTTTGGCATACTTTGAAGGAAGATGGATCCAAGTATAGACTCACGTTTATGCTTGACAAGAAAGAGCTTTCTCTTACCCTGGATGACTTCAGAACAATCTTTCATCTACCACAAGCAACTGACAACAATCATGATAGTTTCGTGCCACCACCATCATTTTTAGACATGGTTCCATTCTACAAAAATGAATTGGGATTTACAATGGAGCTGAAGACATCATCAAGCTTTAAGACAACTGGTCTTCTGCAGCCATGGCAAACGTTGTGCAAGATATTTTCCAAATGCTTGACAACACGCGTAACTGGATGGGATCAACCACCGTTGCAGATAATGCAAATGATGTATTGCTTTATCAATAACATTCATGTTGATTATGCGGAGCTACTATGGGAAGGACTTCATTATTCTCTTCATCATCCAACATCTTCGATTCCTTATCCAAGATTTACTAAGATCATCATTAGTCATTACATGACTAATTTTCCTGAGATTTCAAGGCGTGTTAGAGACAGGTATCACAATCTGAAAGATGATGATATAATGAAAAATATCTTTAATTCAGGAAGACACAAAGACAGAGTTGGAATGAAGATTCCAGACTGGATGATCTCAGACGAAATGAAGCACACAGAGCATTATCGGATGTATGCGGAGGTGTTTGGGATAGATGTTCCTCTGACTCAGTCACAGCCGACTGAGTCTACCCAAGGAACGCATAGGACACCTAGCGCCCCTAGGTCACCTAACCCTAACATGGATGCAGGAGTGTCAAGTGCTCCAAAACGATCAACTATGATTCGTTTTCGTATTCCTCAAAGGAGATCCACACGTCTTACTCCACCAGCTCCAGTGCTAACTGTTGATAAAGTAGACGAGATAATTTTACAAGACACACTACAAGTAAGTCTTGTTGAGCATAAAAATCGAGAAGAGCAAGAAGCTAGAGAAAATATGGAACTGGTGAACAAGCACTTGGCATCCGTGGAAATTGAAAAGATGGTAGAAGGACCAGAGAATGTTATTGATGATAGTTCAATCCCTAGGAATGATGATCAAAATATTCTCGGCACTAGGTTAGAGCCCATGAGTGATAAGGAAAGTTCAGAGGTGGAGATTACTAATAATGAAGAGGTGGAAATTACTAATGTTGTAATACCTGTAAATGTTAATAAAAGAAGAGGAAGAAATAACTGATGAGGTGTATAAATTAAAGCAAAGGGAGAAAGGGAAGATTGTAGAGGAGTCTAGGAATACACCATTCCCCACACCAATTCGATCTCCTAGGATTCATACTGATCTCATATCTTTGGATACTGAGAAACTCCAGGAATTGACGGTAACTGATACTACACCTACACCATCATCAAGTTCACTCAACACCAAGTTATCTACCAGAAACCGACTTCTATCATTATTCAAAGCCAAACCTGCTCGTTTTAAATGCTACAAGAGTTTCTTTCAGAAGTTACAGGGAGGTTATGGATATTTGTTTGAACATCTGAGAGCAAAGTTCTTGTCAAGGAAGTCATTTGATACTCTTGTTGATCATCTCCAGGAAGTAATGGTTGAATCACTACCCACTATGGTATATAAGCATATCAAGGAGCAAGTCGTTGTTTATCCAGCTCAACTACAAACAACATCTATTCTAGAATAACAATATCAAATGTATCTATCAATAAAAGTTAATCCTCAGTTGCAACAATAAGACATAGCAATAAGGCTGGCACTTCAAATGAAATTTGAGACACTTCAGGTACCTCAGACTACTTGTAAAACTTCTGCCATTTGCCCAAGAGATCAAGATGATGCTCATCCTAAGGAAGAGAATAGTGCAAAGCGGCAGAAGACATCTGAGTATGAAGCACATGTGACTGGAGAGTCATCTGGACAAGTCAATGAAAAAGAACAAGGTCAATCGTCTTCAAGGAATCAAGAGCAAACAGATGATTATGATTTTTGGACTGAGTCTTATGCTTCAGATGATGAGGAAATACTAACGAAGCAAGTATCACAAGATATTATAGAAGAAGTGTCACTGACCATTAATGAGGCAAAGCTAAAGAAAATTGCTAATGAGATGTTGAGACAAAGATGTACTTTAGGAGATGAGCATCAATATTACATTAATCAGATGAATAATTTCTTGAAGAGTGACATTGTTTGGGAAAGCAAAAAGGAAATTCTTGCTTCTCCACATCCACGAAAGACCACACCTTTAGTCAAATCTCTTAGAGAGATCATGAAGCTCCAGCATTATCTCTGATAAAT
>BQNB010208285.1:0-10418 GCA_026074375.1 Tanacetum coccineum
AGAAGTCACATTCACCATCTAAGAGACCTTTTTACCAACAAACAGCACTTAAAACCAGAAATTTGAATAACAAAGTTAATATTGTAAAGGTAAAATTTGTTAATACTGCTAACGGAAAAAGAGTGACAAGTGCTGTTGGGGAACAAGGGATTAATGTTGTTAAGTCCACAACATGCTGGGTTTGGAGACCTAAAATTAAGGTTCTAGATCATGTCTCCAAAAACAATGGATCATACATTTGTAAGTAGTTTGACTATGTTGATCCAACAGGCAGAAACCAGTCAGTAATAGCTTGGGTCCCAAAGAGAAATTAATTCTCTTATGAGTATTATGCAAGATGTTTTAGATTGTATTTCTTTGTGTTTGGAACTAACATTTTGCAGGTTTAGAGCTTAAAGGTTAGTTGATTAATAAAGGATATGCTGATTTAATGAAAATGTTAGAGTTGAGGGGAGGATATTAATGATAGCATGAATGTCCTTTCAGTGTTGGTTGTATACCACACAACAAATGGTCATCAATTCACCATGTCTGACAAACAAGAAAAAAATGGCTATTCCAGGGCAAACGGCAACTGGTAAAGAATTCTCAAATCCGTTGATGGCTGATAGTTTGCCAAAAACTATTCTACTTCTAACTAATTTTTTGGGATGACTAGAGGTTAAACTTAGGAAGAAATGGGTCAAAAGTAGTATTTTGATTTGGTTAACAGTTTTTGACTTCTATTCATGGGTTATGCATAAATATGGATCCTCATGAATTCTCACATGTCTATCTAGTTATTTCTAGTGTGTTTGTGATGAATAGAGGCATGTTGTTGCATGACTATTGGAGAAAAGGTTAATACTGCTAGGCAAATGATGGGAAAAAATATTAGTACTGCTAGACCAAAGTTAATACTGCTAGTGTTAACTTAATACTGCTAGGTTACCGTTAGTACTGTTTGGCGGTGGAATTACTTATCATTAATTAAATATTACCGTTGAGATATTTTTTCTGCATACTTCGCTTATAGGTTACCAGAATTGGATACTTCGTGATACTTCTCTAATTTTTAAGCTTTTCTTAAAGATAAATCACTATTTATTCAGTCGATCACATCAAAATCCTTAAGTATCATCTATATTTTTCTAACTTACTCTTATCATCACCTCACCATATCATAATCGTCCTAAACCCATAACTTTATTTAAGCTTTACCCTTCTCACCCATCATTAATGGCAACCTTGGAATTCAGTGATAAGCATAACATGGTGGATTTTCTTCAAAAGCCAACTGGGAGTGAGGAATTTCATCAGATAGTAGATTTTCTTGCTGGTAGCCATATCATGTATGCTTTGACTGCTAATCCTACTATCTATACTTATATAATTGAACAGTTTTGGTAGACTGCTACTGTTGAAACAGTCAATAATGGAGAACAACAACTAACTGTCACAGTTGATGGGCAAACAATTGCTATTACTAAAGCATCTGTTAGGAGACATCTCCAATTATCTTTTGTTTTCATGAGAGGATGATTTCTTAGATCATGGAGTGTGTGACGACTACTTCCTTTTCGTTAAACATTAATGGTTCGCTGCATGGCCATTTTAAGGGTAATCGTGGTCTTCGGCAAGGTGATCCATTTTCCCCTTATTTATTTACCATTGTAATTTAGATTCTCACTCTTATTCTTAGACGTCGTGTTCGTAATTCTAAGGCGTTTACTTATCATCGAGATTGTGCTAAAATGGAGTTGATTAATTTGTGCTTTGCGGATGATCTTTTCCTTTTTGCTCATGGGGATGATTCTTCGGCTAAAGTGATTATGGAGTCGTTAGACGAGTTCAATATTGTCTCGGGATTAACACCTAGTCTTCCTAAAAGCACCACATATTTTTGTAATGTTCTTAATTGCACAAAGCTTGCTATTTTACAGATTATGCCATTTGAGGAAGGGCTTCTCCCCATTAAATACCTTGGTGTTCCTTTAGTTCCATCGAGATTTATGTATAAGGATTGTAAGGAGCTAATTGAGAAGGTTGTAGGTCGTATTAATGATTGGAAGAACAAGTTTCTTTCAATAGCGGGTAGGCTGCAATTAGTGCAATCGGTTATTGTGTCAATGCATGTGCACTGGGCCTCAGTTTTTGTTCTTCCTACGCGTGTTTTACTTGATATAGAACAACTTATGCGGGGTTTCTTATGGTGTCAAGGGAGTATGCATAAAGGTAAAGCGAAGGTGGCTTGGGATGTTGTTTGCCTTTTGAAAGATGAAGGCGGGCTTGGTGTAAAACATTTAGATCTATTTAAAAAGGCCCTTATGACTTCTCACGTATGGAAGTTGCTTTTGAGGAATGATTCATTGTGGGTGAAATGGATACATATGTATAAAATTAAGGATCGTAGATTTTGGGAAATTCTGTGTCGTGGAAACAAGACGTGGGGTTGGAGGAAGTTGTTGCATCTTCGTCCACTGATTCGAGATTTTATATGGTATAAGATTGGAAATGGTCAGAATGTTTCTATTTGGTATGATATGTGGTGTTCGCCTAGCCCTCTTGCAAACATTATTTCCACGCGGGACATGTATCGAGCTGGGCTCAACATTTCATCCAAGGTTAGTGATGTTTTTTGTGATGGTATTTTGAATTGGCCAGCTAAGTTAGCAGCCAAGTATCCTATTCTTAATTCTATTCAAGCTCCTAATGTGGCCCCTAATACTCCCGACAAGCTAGAATGGCGTTCTAATTTGGGAGTGGCTGCGGTCTTTGCGGTTTCCACTATTTGGCAGGCTATACTCACTAGGGATGTAAAGGTTATGTGCGCTGATATGGTGTGGTTTTCTAATTGTATACCTCGTCACACATTTAATCTTTGGTTGATCATGAAGCGACGTCTGAAAACTCAAGATTCATTGTCGAGTTGGGATCTTGCTAGTCCTCATGCTAGCCATATGTAATTGTTCTTTAGTTGGGCGACTCACAAACCTGACTCTCATGACCACCCATTTTTTAAGTGTTCTTATTCACAAACGGTTAACAGGTTTGGAAGCACATGATGGATTTGGCGGGAGTTTCTCCGATGATCTATAATATTTATGCAACTATTAGTTCTATCCTTCCTATTGCAAAGCGTAGAACATCGGATAGTGTTATTATAAAGTTGGTGATCGCGTCTAAAACCTACTTCTTATGGCAAGAACAGAATATGAGGCTTTTCAAGAATAACAAGCATTTAGTAGCCCAAGTGATCGAATGTATTACCTCTTTAATTCGGCTTAAATTGTTGTCATGTCGTTTCAAGAAATCCAAATGTGGTTTGGTCCTTATGAGACGTTGGAAGATCCCAGAGATACTTTTGGACTTGAAGTGATGATTTTTTGTTTTTTTGCTTGCTTGTATAGGTGGTTTTTTCCTATCGGTGTAATAGGGTTTGTATTAGGTTTTCTGTAATCGAATGGCATGTCATTCGGTTAAGTAGAAGTTCAAGCTGAGCTTGAGGTTAATGTGGCATTTTAGCCACATTCCATTGTACTTAATTGCTTTCTTGGGTTAATATATTTTACCGGGGTACATATTCCCCTTTACCCAAAAAAAATATAAAATTAGCAGATGCAGATGGTATTAGTTCTTTGCCTAATACTAAAATTTTTGAACAACTCACTCTAATGGGGTATGTTTCTAATAATGACAAACTTACTTTTCAAAAAGGTAAATTTACACCCCAATGGAGATTTTTGATCCATACCATCTTACATTGTTTAAGTCCTAAGAAAACTTCATGGGAACAATTTTCTAGTAATATTGAAACTGCAATCATTTGTTTGGCTACAAATAGGATTTTTAAGTTTTCAAAGCTAATTTTTGATGGTATGGTGAAAAATGTGGATAGTAAGACAAATGTTTTAATGTATCCACAATTTATACAAATCATTTTGAATAAAAAGAAAAGGCTTCTTAATACACATAACAAAACATATGTTGCTCCTTATTTAACATAAAAACTTTTTAGCAACATGAAAAGAGGTTTTTTATGGGTACACATACCTCTTTTTGATTCTATGCTGGTTCATGACTAACCTGGTCAGGGTGATGGTCCATCAAGCCCAGGTGGAACCCAACACACATCCACTCTCATTGAAACATCTCCACAACTCCTAAATATCTCCAACACCTATAGGAAAACCAGGACAAGAACAAGAAGAATGGGCATTAGGATACCTCAGTTCGATGTTCCAACAAGTGTTGCAGATGAGGCCATCATCAAGGAGATGCACGATGGATTGGTAAGGGCTACCACTACTGCTTCTAGCTTAGAAGCAGAGCAGGGAAGTGGTAACATTGCTAAGACCCAAACCAAGGCAACATCATATGGGCCAAGTTCTCCAAGAACTAGCTCAGAATGTGGTCCTGGGTACCACTTTACCATGAGGGATATTCCTGTTCAAGCTAGGCCTGAAAGGGTATCTAACTTGCCCAATGAACCACCTCTCAGAGAAGGTAACACATCTCAAAGTGGGGAGGCTAGTATGCAACTTTTGGAATTGATAAATCTTTATACAAAATTATCAGATAAAGTTACTTCATTGGAGGATGAACTTGCAAGCACCAAAGCTATCTACAACAAAGCCCTTATCACTCTCACCAAAAGGGTAAAGAAATTGGAGAAACAACTCAAGCATAAGAGAAGAAGGGCAGTTATTGACTCCTCAGAGAATGAAGGACCAAGTTTGGATGCTGAGGATTCTCCCAAACAAGGGAGGATGATTGAAGAAATCGAGAAAGATGAGACTGTAAACTTAGTCAAAAGCAGAGAGCTAGGGAAGTCACATGATATAGCTGAGAATAGGATGGAGAGTGAACATGATGATGATGATAGAACTCTTGCTGAAACATTGCTGAATATCAAAAAAAGTGCAGCAAAAGGTAAAGCTATTATACAAGAATCCGAGCCTCCAAAGAAAATCAAGAAGAAAGAGATGATACAGATAAGTCTTGATGAGGAATTTGCTAAAAGTTTTTATGAGGAAGAGCAAGCACAGATTCTGCAAGATGAAGTATATGCAAAACAAGTTAAAGCTCAATGGATTGCTGATGAAGAAAGTATACCTCAAGAAGCAAAGCAGACCGATGAAAGGGAATAAGTTATTAATTGGAATGATCTTGATGTGTTAAGGTATCATGCAGTTCAGAATAGACCTTTCTAAAAAGCTGAAGTAAGAAAGAACATGTGTACATATTTGAAGAATCAGGGAGGATACAAGATGAGTCACTTCAAGGGAATGAGCTATGAAGATATTAGGCCTATATTTGAAAGAGTGTGGGATCAAAATCTGGCTTTTGTACCTAGAGATTCTAAAATTGAAAAGGAAGTTATGAAGAGGCCAGGATTTGATCTTCAACAAGAAAGTTCTAAGAAAACTGGAGGAAGTAGGAAGAAAACACTTGCTAGGAAAAGAGCAAGAGAAAAGCAAAGTAAAGAAGGTGCCAAAAGACAGAAGACAAAATATGAGAAGGAGAAGGAAGAACTTAAAGCCTATTTGGATCTGGTTCCAAGAGAAGAATTTGCTATGGAAATTGAATCTTTGGGTACTAAGTATCCAATAGTTGATTGGAAGACTCATGTTCTGACAGAAAACTTTATGTATTATCAAATCATCAGAACAGATGGAGGTTCAAAAATTACAAGATTTTCAGAGCGAGAATGCTGATGATTTTGACAAACAATGAGTATGGATCTACACGAACAGACAGTAGATAAAAAGTGTATGCAACATCAAAACTAGAAGGATATGACTTGATGTTATGGGGAGATCTGAAGATCTTATTTCAACCTGATGAAGAAGATGAAGTCTGGAGGCAACAACATGAATACAATTTGATAAGCTAGAGATTATTTGATTCATGTGGAATTCATATTTTGTTGATTATGGACAATGGAATTGCCATTCACATGATGATAGAGAAGAGATATCCATACTCAGAAATAGCTATCAAAGGATATTAAGCAGAAAACTAGAGGTTGATCATGAAAATGAGATGGCATTTGAACTTTTAAGGTTTATAAGGTCACAAGTACAGAAGTAGAAAGAATGTTTTGAAGAATCCTCTCGAGATGTTAAAAAGCTAATTCAAGAAACTTAAGATATGCAGGGAAATATCACAAGTGTTAGGGAGGATTGTTAGGATTAAATGTCTAACATAGTTAGTAGAGAATTAGCCAAGTTTAACGAAAAAATGGGACGTCTTGCTACCTTTACTTGAAAAATCAAACAAAACCCTCTTTATACCCCATTATAGCTCACGGCTCAAATACCTCCAAGAAGCAACAATCCATTGCTTGGTTTTTCTTGATCATATAAGTGTTCTATATATCATATCCTAAAAGGTGTTCTAAGTAAGATTTGAGATTTGGTTAAGTTTGGAAAAGATTTTGCAGCAAGAAAAGTTTTTTGAAGTTTAAGGCTTGGAACTTTTGATCTTGATTTTGGGAAAAACATGTTAAGTGGTTGTTATATTCGTCAAACCAAGGTTCCATCTCTACATCTACTCCACATCATTCTACTCTCACCATAGAGATCTCCATATATGCCAATCCCCTCTCTCTGTCACGACACTTCATGCTCACAAGCTTATTCAAGAAAAATGACTAATATGTAAGTAACATACTGCATTCTATCTTCTAGCGACAGAGCTAGGTTCTACATCCACAGCGACGCGCATCTACCATTATGTACTAAGTCACAACATGCATCACCAAACAACACATAAACCACCCTACGATTCTTAGAGTATACCCTTGACTGTTACTGATTACATTATATAACAGTCACATCACTAAGCGAGCAATACATTGTACTTACAACCGACTCTGCGCAAACAGGACACATACAGATAACCTTTCATATATCTAAGTAGACAGCAATGAAATACACACAGTGCAAGAGTCCACATATCTCGAGAACTACAGACGCACATGACGACACTATGAGAGTTCTACCAATTACATGGGTATAACTTCTCCCATAGCGGAGATATCGATAAACACGAGCAGACATCGCTCATACTTCTGACCAAGTTCTATCTTCTCTAGTCACAATATCACATTACTTATACCGTCACATCATACTAAGTCTGTGCATTCATTACTATCTTCAACGACTTCTGTATTATCGACAGATATCATACCTAGGAAGAATATTTTGCCAATCATATATCTATTCATACACAATTGTTCTCTCTTATATCTCTCTCGCACGTCTGAGCGTCTTCATCACACATGCGAGTACACTTACAACTCTTCATCATCAAGTTGTCCTATCTAACCACAAGTCTGAGCACATCACTACGAGATTTAGTCATAATCACGTTACAATCAGTCTGACACTTGAGAGAAGATACACGTAGATGTTATGTGCACATCTTATCACCTAAGTGTGATACACTAGCTGTCGCTTTCTTAAACAAGCTAAGAATATCTATTCACTTCGAGATTTACTGGAAGTCTCATTCAAACTCTCCGCTCCTTAAAACGCCTACCCTCTCGAGTGGGTCGCCGCATGGGTCAATCACAACTCACGAGTCTCACATATACAGCCGCCTTTTCTCACAATGACGACTATTAACCCCCATTATCCTCGCTCTTCAATATACCCAATCCATACAGAGGTGGCTTGTACAGACAAGTCACAGGAGAGATCCGCCATCGGTGATGAGAGTAGAAATTACACCATCTGATGCAGATACACGCGTCACTTGCTGTTTTAGCCACGCGGGACATTTGGAGCACGAGGTAGGGTGGTGACGAGTCTAAGGCTTTAAGCTTAAAACATTAGTCATGAGTGGTTTGACTCAGAGTGCGGAGGTTTCACAACACATAATAGTCACTCACTGGCGGCACAGTGATATGGTGTGTGGGGACATGGATCAATTGAGATACAATACCAGATGCATAATACGGCTAGAGAGTCAATCTATGAGGACCAATATGTTATATTCATAAGATTGTCACACTTATGGGGAGTGGAAGTCCTCTTGGATATGGCGACGTCTGTGTAACATCTCAAAAGTGAACACTAAGTCAGGGCAGTTCGTTTAGCACTATATGATGGATAGGGGCACACACTCTGCTCATAGAGAAGAGTGTGGGTAGTGACAGATTTATGTGGTACTACATTTGTAGGAGATAGTATCTATCTTCAAGATGAGTTTGCTTTGATTAGCACTCACAGACCTGACGGTACACTTGGAGGATTGGATTGTCATGACCTTTATCCTTAATGATAGCCCAAACGATAGTACAATGTTAATTATAAAAGATCAAAACCTTTATTATATCCTAAATACATCAATGATTTTATCAAAATTCACTACAAGTATATATGTGGCATTGTATTGTGTACTATTCGTCTGTATGCTTAGCAGTCTTCTTAATCGACCTATACTTTATTAGGTTGCATTCAGTCTTTATCGTGACGCTTTATCAGTAGTGATATACTCTGTTCAAATTCATTTGAGGTGAGTTCATAGCCCCACGTTTTACTTTAATCATACTTTATAAGTTTTGGGGTGAGAAACATATGCACGTTTTACAAATTGGACGCAAGTGTACATTTTATCATGATTACGTTTTGCCTAAGTAGCGATAACCCACTGTGCCCATGAATCATGAACTGTTAAATTACATATATGTAGTCGTGGATTACATTATGTGAGCGCGAATGATTATAAATAGATCTATTTGGGATGACTTCCCCGTTCGGGTGACTAGCTATCACCAGGTAAACGAACGTATTTCATGTCGGATACTGGATGTTAAGGGTTGAACATCATCACGGGCAATGTAGGCAATATATATCTATATATTGTATTCAATTATGTCGAGTTTCGGTGTCATGAGCTTAGGAAAACGTAAATACATTTGTGATGTCTGCATCTGTTGCATTATCACAGGGAAAGTCTTGCGGTCCTGCATGATCATTTATTAAACCTATGAAATTCACCAACTTTATGTTGACGTTTTAAATGCAATGTTTTTCAGGAGGTCATTAAGCACGAGGTGCGAAGGATACATTGGGGGTTATATTTTGAAGTCATGCATTAAAGATTTAGTCGCATTACATTTTGTTTATCCGTTATGGGCTGTAAATCTTTGTAACAATATCAAGTAAAGCTTCGGGCTTTTGTAACAAATACTTAAATAAATCCAATGTATCAGTTTAAACAACTTTTTGTGTTGTTCTTGTATTATCTTGTGTTATTGATCTGATAAGTAACACGCCCCGGATCCTTATTCCGCTGCGACCCATTTTGGGGGTGTTACAGATTGGTATCAAGAGCCAAGGTTATAGAGAACCAGGTCAAATGTTTTGCTGGACTATAACCGTTTTCAAACATTGCATTCATAAAAAGGGGTTTTCTCGGGGCATACATAAATTATTTGTTTGCATTAGTTAGAAATACTAAGTGCTTACATGATTAATATACGTGTTTACATTATAGTATGTAAATTACTACTAAGTCTTATATTAGCATACTTATATAAGTTACTTATAATTTCAGATATTATCATGTCCGATTCCGAACATTCTACTATTACATACTTAACGGAGTTGGAATATTCAGACATGGGGTCACCAGGAGTTGACGGACCACCATCACCGGATTACGTGCCTGGCCCGGAGGCACCACCTTCACCTATTTACATACCATATGTACCGGAGCCAGTGTACCCGGAGTTTATGCCACCTGAGAATCATGTCTTTCCAGCTGAGGAGCAACCGTTACCTGCTGTTGTTTCACCTACTGCGGACTCACCGGGATATATTCCCGAGTCTGATCCAGAGGGAGATCCAGAGGAGGAGGATGAGGAGGATCCTGAGGAGGACCCTGCCTACTATCCTGCTGACATAGGAGATGATGATGAGGAGGATGAGGAGGAGGAGCACCTAGCTTCTGCCGACTCTACAGTTGTCGCTTTACCAGCTGTTGATCGTACCGACTCTATATTCTTTATCTCATACTCACCATTTCCCCAAACACCATCTCCACCACCTCCCCAAATACTATCTCCACCTATTAGCCCTACTCGTATTGAGATTCCCGAGAGTTGTTTACCTCCTCGGAAGAGGCCTCGTCTTGCTTCTCCTACCCCTATTTACGAGGTCGGGGAGACTTCAGCGGCCGGTGCTGCTAGGCATGATGTACCTGCCATACCAAGGGAAGACCCTTATGTTGTAGCAAGGGAAGACCTTTATAAATTTGTCGATATGGTAGATGACGCTCCTAGACATCCTGGATGTCCGATATCTAGGGAGTTAGACTATGGCATCACGGATGAGTGGGATGGTCTAGTGGAAGCCATCGAGGAGATCGCACCAACCACCATAGAGGGAGTCAACCGGAATATTACCGATCTCTCTACCACTTTTGAT